>SEYY01001125.1:616295-621295 GCA_009176605.1 Armadillidium nasatum | reverse complement strand
GAGAAGGATAAGAAGTTAGGAAAAGATCAAGTATGTTGGGTTCATCACCAAGACGATCAGGGATACGGGTAGGGAGATGCACCAACTGCTCAAGGTTGTTCTGGATAGAAAATTGGAAGGCGAGTTCACCAGCTGGATCATGAGAACTAGATGAAAGCCATTGGCGGTGGTGAACATTGAAATCACCTAAAATGATGATTTCGGAGAAAGGAGAAGAAAGAATGTGCTCTATTTTGGAGTTAAGATAGTCGAAGAATTTTGGATAGTCTGTAGAGTTAGGAGATAAGTAGACAGAACATATAAATTTAGTTGTAGAGTTGCAAGAAAGTTTAAGCCATAAAGTAGAGAATTCAGAAGACTCCAAATTAGAGACACGAGAACAGACAACATCGTTGCGCACATATGCGCAACATCCGCCTTTGGCTGAAAATTGAGGATAGAGACAGTAGGAGGAAACAGAGTAGGGTTTGCTGTCAGAGCACTCAAACACCTGAGTTTTTGTTAAGAATAAGAGATGAGCTCTAGAAGAAGAGAGGATGTGTTCGACAAAGTGGAAATTAGTAAAGAGACCGCGAATGTTGCAGAAGTTAATGAAAAAAGAAGACCGTGCACTAGGGCAAGTCGGCATAGAGGTCTTGGTGGCACCAACCCCATCACCGGAGGCCACCAACTCCCAAGTGGTGATGGGAGAAGGAGTGGATGAGGGGCATTCTTTGGATGCCGCCCCTCGTAGCATCTCCGAGGCAGTTTTATGTTTCGCCATTTTGTTGTTATTTTAAAGGTAATGTAGGAGTAAGAGCTTGTAAATTTGTAGGAACGTGAGAAGGGAGTTGAGGGAAAGAAGTGGGAGCATAGACACTCCAATGTGAGATGAGGGTACACTAGAGACCCTCTGAGAAGGTGAAACGCGAAAAGGAACGAACCAAAGGGCAACGGAGTGAAACGGGATGGTCTAGCCCACCCTATCACCCAGCGGTTAAGCCCAATGGGGGATACTTTCATCGCTTCGGACGGCGCTACGTTCCTCCCCTATAAATATATATATATATATATATATATATATATATATATATATATATATATATATATATATATATATATATATATATATATATATATATATATATATATATATATATATATATATTAGAGGTGGACCGGATAGTAATTTTTCACTATCCGCGGATGCGGATGCGGTTGCGGATATTCAATTGCGGATATCCGCAGATGCGGATGCGGATGCGGATAGTTTAATTTTTTAAGAGTTTTTGCCATAGATTCTTGGAATTTTAAATATAATATCCAGAATCTTTGTTACCAGGGTGTGGGACGGGGACCCAACTCTTGAACACCCCACCAACTTCTTTCCCCAACCTCCATCCATTTGGAAAAAGGTATATATATATATATATATATATATATATATATATATATATATATATATATATATATATATATATATATATATATATATATATATATATATATATATATATATATATATATATATATATATATATATATATATATATATATATATATATAGCCAGTAATTACAATATTACCTTCACACTTCACAGTTTCACATATTCCATTTGAAGTTAATAATTGGTAAGTTTTTTTTTAGAAATAAAAGCTTTTGATGCTCTTTCAGGTGAAAGTTTGGTTCGCTTTTCGTCGTAAATGAGGCCTGCTCCACTGAAAAGACTCTCACTAGCAACACTAGTTGAAGGACATGCTAAATAAGTCCTTGCCAGCTCAGCAAAAAAAGGGGAAACTTTTGCAATTATCTCTCCACCAAACCAGTTGGTCTTTATCTGCCTCCAAACGTGGGAGTTTTAGATAATTTTGAATAATCTATATTGTATCCTTTGACACTTCTGACTGTGATTCTTCATCTCTGCTGGAAGCTAGAAGATCTTTCATTGATTTAGCAATGCTTAAGCTAACAGATTTTGTTTCTTTTGTATCTGAGAGCTTTTGCTTTTTCTTGAAAAAGGCGTTATTTTAGCTGTTTCTATCATCTCATCGCATAAGCATCCTAATTTGATTTTAACATTCTGAGAAACAAGTGGTTTAAAAAATTTTGTTTTGTACCTGGGATCTAAAAAGGTTGCAATTGTATAAGCATCATCATTTTCCAGGTTTTCAAATCTGTCGTTCATCTCCTTCATTAATGTTTCAGTCATCCTTAAAACTCCCTTAGACTTAATAACATTTGTTAACACAACTTACAATGTTGAAACAAGTGGTATCACATTTGACAAACATGATTCAGCTGAACTTATAGTCTTTGTTAATTCTTCAAAAGGCTTAAGGATATTAATACAATTATTTAAAATGTCATTTTCGTCAGCTGTTAGAGGCTTTATTTTTGTGCTGCTTGAAGCATAAAGGCAAATGGCCTCATTAATTTCGCTCATCCTCTCAAGCATATGCAAACTACTATTCCAGCGTGTTTGAATATCTTGCATGACAGAAAGTGGACGAACATTTAATCTTGTTTGTATTTTCTTCAGCTCATTTTGGGCTACAACGGTGTGATTGAAATGCGTAGCAATTAACCTACATTTGGTTATTAAATCGGATACACATTTTTGACTCATAATGGAATTTTTAACTACTATCTGAGTTTGGTGTGCAAAGCAATCTACATTTTTCACTCTTTTTTTTATTTTTTTACTATCCGCAAATGCAGATGCGGTTGCGGATATCCAATTGCGGATATCCGCGGATGCGGATATTGGAAAAATGATGCGGATATCCGCAGTTGCGGATGCGGATGCGGATATCCGGTCCATATATATATATATATATATATATATATATATATATATATATATATATATATATATATATATATATATATATATATATATATATATATATATATATATATATATATATATATATATATATATTCAGAAAGAGTATCATTCTTGGAGAAAAGAGTTGTCATAATAACCTTCGAACCCTCGTCCGTCCAGATCTTAGTGAAGAGCAACATTGGGAAAGTGTTAAGAGTTATCGAACTCTCGCATCTGGAATCCATCACTCTTTTCACTACGGAAAACTTAGACAGGATTGTAATACGGGCTGAAAACCATTACGATTTGGTTTGTACTAATAGTTATTGTTCTTATTATTATTATTATTATTATTATTATTATTATTATCATTATTATTATTATTATTATTATTATTATTATTATTATTATTATTATATATTATTAATATTATTTATTAATTATTATTATTATTATTATTATTATTATTATTATTATTATTATTATTATTATTATTATTATTATTATGATTACTATAATTATTAATATTACTATATATATATACATTATTATTATAATTTTTGAAGATAATTATTATTATTATTATTATTATTATTATTATTATTATTATTATTATTATTATTATTATTATTATTATTATTATTATTATTATTGTTATAGTATCTGTTATTTTCGAATAATTTATACGCTCATCAACTTACGGAGAAACTCACAGAATTTTGTCATGAAGTTGAGAAGACTATTTTTGAATACGAGAAAACCGTCACCGAAATCAATTCCAACATCATCACATTTAAGGACAGGCAAGAACAGCTTAAAGAAGTGCTGGACAGTGTTCTTAATCTGGTTAGTGAAAAGACAGTAAATATAAACAGTATAATAGTGATGGACAGGGTTCTTAATCTGGTTAGTGAAAAGACAGTAAATGTAAACAGTATAATAGTGATGAACAGGGTTCTTAATCTGGTTAATTAGTGCAAAGACAAAAATGTGTATTATTTTTATTAATACCATGGTCTATATATATATATATATATATATATATATATATATATATATATATATATATATATATATATATATATATATATATATATATATATATATATATATATATATATATATATATATATATATATATATATATATATATATATATATATATATATATATATATATATATATATATAATATACAGTATACTAATAATATATGGTCTTTATAGGGTTTGAAAATCCTTCTTGATATTATCTCTATTCTTGGAGTTCACTATGAGTTTTCGGGGTTCTTGGGGTTCACTATGGGTTCTCGGGGTTCTTGGGGTTCACTATGGGTCCTCGGGGTTCTTGGGGTTCACTATGAGTTTTCGGGGTTCACTATGAGTTTTCGGGGTTCTTGGGGTTCACTATGGGTTCTCGTGATATTTTTATAGGCACAAGAGGTTTTTCTCAAATTGCTTTCTCGCTCTTCAACTCTAGTTACCTTATTTAACTTGTTCTGTTACTGCAGTCCATTAGAGAAATATAATAATAAAACAATACATATTTCACTAAAATCACTTTCCGTTGTATAAATAGGGTAAATTATTGCTATTATTTTTCTTTTTCAAAAGAACACAACTCAAAAAATGAAATCCAAAAAGATGACCTCAAAAAATAGCAACATTTCTAAAATCCAACTGACGAAATATGAATTAGCGAATGCCCTTGGAATGACACCTGATAACAATTTCTTCAAGCAAGTAAGTGCCCAAATTCTCTAATTTATAAAAATTAATATTTATGTATAAGCAACGTAAGTCTTTATTTCTTTTGGTTTTAAGTTAGGTTAGGTTAGGTTAGGTATTATTATTATTATTATTATTATTATTTTATTATTATTATTATTATTATTATTATTATTATTATTTTAAAGGTGGGACGGAGAAATCTCGCAGTTTAAACTATTTTGGAGAGTTTTTATTACTGAAATTTATGAAAGTAGAGAGGGTTCGATCATCCGACAATCCATTGCTCAATTCGCTCTCTCTATTTCAGATATTTTTGTACTAAATATTAATAACTTCTTAGTTAACATAAAACGTGTTGTTAAAGTAGGATTTTTGAAACTTATTGATAAAGTTAATAATTTTTTTTTACACCCTTATCATATTTTTAACTGCTAATTTTATTTGATGGTCAGTTTTACATAATT
>SEYY01001125.1:596295-606295 GCA_009176605.1 Armadillidium nasatum | reverse complement strand
AGGCCAAGGAAAGAAAACATGGAAGTCACAACTCACACAAAAGGGCAATAAGAAATGATATGGAAGCATTCGATGAGTGGTTAAGACTGATGAATGAGGAACCTGAATACGGAGGAACAGAGAACACACGAGCTGTTCCCTCCGCAGGGACAAGGGCATCACCCCGGTCTCCACCTCCAGACTTTCCTTTTACGTGTATATAATCAAAGAGGTTTTGGGGGCGACATTTTTTCAAACCCTAAATCAAATTAACACCTTTTGCATCACATTTTAACCAAAGTTCATCGATTTAGGTCACAGAACACGGTTATAAAAAAGTCATAACCCTAATAAAATTATATATATATATATATATATATATATATATATATATATATATATATATATATATATATATATATATATATATATATATATATATATATATATATATATATATAAAGCATCAGTAATAACAGTAAAAATAATTTGAAAATTACAAAAAAAAACCTTTGTAAGCAACATCTCTTCATTGAATATCAATGATAGAAAAACTATTATATATAACATATATATATATATATATATATATATATATAATATATATATATATATATATATATATATATATATATATATATATATATATATATATATATATATATATATATATATATATATATATATATATATATATATATATATATATATATATATATATATATATATATATATATATATATATATATATATATATATATATATATATATATATATATATATATATATATATATATATATATATATATATATATATATATATATATATATATATATATATATATATATATATATATATATATATATATATATATATATAAATATATATATATATATATATATATATATTATATATATAATATATATATATATATATATATATATATATATATATATATATATATATATATATATATATATATATATATATATATATATATATATATATATATAAAAGAGTAAGTATTACGACTATATCATAACATGTAACAAAAGTCGAGAGAGAGAAAGATAAGCCCCTTTCTAATCATCCTCCTTTTACTAAATATTTAGGTTCCAAAAAATTTAGGAATCTATCACCCTCCCAAATTTCGCGGGAAAATGACGTTTCATCTAAGTTTTCTTAAGTTTTTTTTGAAGATATTTCTGGAGGTGACTAAATTCCTCCAAAATATTTTGATGTAAACAAACCACCCATTTTCTTAGTTGCCATTCGTATCTCGATGTTTCTCTCTTATCAATTTTTTAAATTTATTTTATTAATTTTGTTAAAATTTATTGTGATTTACAAGTTTATTTTTAAATGTTAGTTTTATAAGAGAAAAAAAATAGAAAATATTTTCTTCAGTAACGTTACTACTTAATTTGTCAACAATAGGTTTTATTATGATTTTGTTTTGGCTTCCTATAATTCTCTTACAACATACTATTCATGATCATGTATCAGTTTAATATTTTGAGAGTCCAGCCACCACGTTGAATTGGAATCAGCTGACTTGAAAATAATGATATTTTAGAACATTTTGGAAAATCGTTCTATTGTGCAAATAATAAGATGCTTTAAAAAAAAAAGATATAAAAACTTCCTTACAAAAATTGCGTGATCTAAATTTTTAGGAAGGTTGTGGACGAATAGAAAACTGCTATAATGAAAACCAAATTTGTGAGAAAAGAGAATAGAAAGAAAAAAGAAGCATAGAAACATAACTTCATATCACATTCTCTTCAAATTAAATTAACAACACAATAATAATAAATAATAATATGCTAAGTTATTAGGAATTGAGACAGATTTTTTCAGGTGTGAGAAGCAAAGTGTTAGTTGCTATTGATGAATAAAAACAATTTTATTTTTATAAAAAATTAAAATTCCTTTTTTGCAACTAATGGAATGGTACAGAAAATTTTACCTTTAAGACGACAGATTTGTGGCGTATAAACGAGTATAAAAATATAATGCCACTCTCAAACACTCAATTATTTAAATGTCAAATTATAAAAACTACACAATAACACTACAACTGTGCTTGTATATATGACTTTAAAGTGAGGTAGTGTAATTCAAAATTTCGAAAATCGATTAAAAATAAACAAATTACTATAATTAATTTTAATTCTTTTAATTTTTAAATCTGCGAATTAAATATTGCTTCCATTGCTTCAATAAAAATACTCGTTTCTTGGTTATTTGCATCTGTACCATTATTGGAAGAGGATGGCTGTTGTACTGTGACGGAATTTGGAACAGTAACCACTCCATTCCCTGAAGTAGTAGTAGTTGAAACGGCTAAAGGTAAACTCGCAACAGCAACAACTGTAGCTGTTCCTGGAATAACAGTTGCAGAAGATGCTAAATTATTTCCTCTACCAGACGGCCATCCAGTAGCCACAGTTACAGTACCAGATTCAGGAGCTGAAAAAAAAAATTAATCTAATTTTAAGGAATCATAATTTGTTATATTATCAATTAAAAAAAGTTTTATCCCACCAATTCACAATCAGAAATAAGAAAAAGAAGAATATGATTTTTTATGTACTTAACCAAATATCATCCCATTATTATTATTATAATGTGAACTGGTTTCAATAGTTATCCCTATTTATGGTATGCTGTAAAAAATTTTAAAAAATGAATGAGTGAAATACTGCTAGATAGGTGATGTGCCTCCATAAGATAGGGTAGAAAAAAACTGAAAAGTCATATACAGCCTAAGTGAAATGAAAACAGAAAAGAAGAAAATCAGAAATTCTTGAAAACAAACGAAAATAATAATAATAATGGATAATAATAATAATAATAATAATAATAATAATAAATTTTTTTTTTTTTTTTTTTATTTATTTAATAATATTTTTTTATTTATAAAATGGGGTCAAATAAGGAATGACTTGTATGTACTCAATAAGAAATCGTTCAATTTGAAGATGGTCCCTTATAACTTCTTAAAGAGAAATGTAAAAAATCAGTGAGAGGTGGGATGTCTGGATCACGTAATATTAAATATATTTTTAAAGACAGAAAGAAAAGAATAATAGAATTCCATGGATTATAATATATATATATATATATATATATATATATATATATATATATATATATATATATATATATATATATATATATATTATATATATATATATATATATATATATATATATATATTCTAAGAATGTACAAGATCTACTGTACATTTTGCTTTCCCAACATAAATAGTCATTTACATATGAATATGGCTCTATTCTTAGGTCTACATTAAGTAAACTATATTAACATACATTTAGCAATAGCTGGTTGCACAGTTAAGACTTGATGCGTTGAAGGAAAAGGTGAAATAATGCCCTGCGAAGCAATAACATTGACAGTGGTTGGAGTACCAGTAGAAACAGAAGGAGCACCAGAAAGCAATTCGTTCATCGTGTGTTGATATTTTAATTTTGATTGCATTAAATCCTTTAAAAGTTCTTGAAAAGCAACTGTTGTACCAGGCTATAGAGAGAGAGAGAGAGATATATATATATATATATATATATATATATATATATATATATATATATATATATATATATATATATATATATATATATATATATATATATATATATATATATATATATATATATATATATATATATATAAAAAGCAATTGACAAATAAAAAATCCATCTTACATACCTTGTAGGTTAGTGCCATAATAGACTGCAACATTTCCCTGACTTCTTTGGCTTTGGCTTCTGTATCATCTTCATCTACTTTGAAGCGCTTTGTTAACTGCAATGTATTTCCTTTCTCCTGTTTAACTGGATAATAAACTCTTTTACTCGATCCAGGATCATTACTACCGTAAAAGTCGTTTTTTACATATAAGCGTCTTGAAGGATTCTATAAAAAGAACAAACTTACTGTTGTTGTTTTATCCACATCAATTAATGAAATTGATCTAATATACAGCCTATGGGCATGGTAAACGAGAACGAACCGAATTGGCCTGACTTAAGACTCGTGCAGCATCCATTCTATAAAACCTTACACTTCTATCGAGGATACTAATAATATAATCAACGTTAGTAAAGGGTTGAAATCAAATTTCAATATGTTCTATTATATCATTCAACCTGCTCTAAACTAAAGACATTTATACTCACTGATGTGAAAACCTCAAAAAGTGCTAAAAGCAATTTTTCAACTTCATCTTTGAGTTGACAATAAACTTTCAACAAAAATGTACTTAACAATAATTATGATTCAAATGATTTAGACTCCATTTTACATCGCTTGTTAAATTTTCCTTTCAAACAACATAAATGACTACATATTGAAAAATTTACTCAATATATATATATAATATATATATATATATATTATATATATATATATATATATAATATATATATATATATATATATATATATATATATATATATATATATATATATATATATATATATATATATATATGGCATATATATAAATTTTTAATTTCTTCAGATAAAAAAACTAGCAAACTCTAGAATTTCTAGTAAGTTATAGTCAGTTTGAATGCCTTGGCATTACTAAATAATATATGACACAATTATCATCACTAAGATATATATTAGTAAATATACATAGTCAAATTATCATCACCCCAAATTCATTCATATATTTACAAAATTATTAAACATTCTTGAAAACATCTATGCTTAATATTTTGAGCATGATGAGCGTATGTATCTAATGATTTTACATTGGACAGCTGAACATCTGAGTAATGGGGAAGATATCTAAAATTCAAAATATGTTTTGATGATTGTGAGTTCTTAGTAAATCGTACTATGTTAAAGAATTGACTGATGATATTTTGCAAACTAAAATGGAAAAAAATGCGAAAGATAAAATAAATAAATAACGGCAAAATAAAATACAAAATAAGTTAAGTTATTTTCATTTACTTACAAAAACAAAGAATGTAGTAATCTCATTGTATTACGAGACCATAGTTGTTCGGTCGGTGTTAATGTGTATTCCTCAAATTTCTTCTAATTCTATTTCACTTAAAAAAACTAACTCTTCTGATTAAATTTAAATTTAATTCTTTAAAAAAATCATACTTTCAAATTCTAAAAATATTTTCCTCCACCTTAATTAAAATTATTGGTCCACTCATTCATCCATTATTATAATCCACTTTAACCTTCATACAGCAACATTACAAATCATTCAATAATTATAATAATTATAATAAATTATTTTCAAGAGGTCAAACTCTCACCTTTGATGTTCCCTGAAAGAAACAGAAAATAAATAATAATTACTTTTAAAAAGTTTTAAAAATAAAGGAAAGCCTATATAAAATTTAGAATATAATGAATTCATTTTACAAAGTAGGCAATTTTCTAACTAAAAAGTTATTCATCATAAATATTATTAATGAGGGGAAATAAATATTATTAATATATATAACTATACTCTATTAATAATTAAAAAATAGGTTAATAATAATAATAAATATACATAAAATACACTCACCATTCCCACAGTATGACCATAATGATCAGACATTGAAGGAACTGTTACATAAATAATTCTATCTTTCTGAACTTGAGTTTTTGCTTTAAGTGCTTCCTTGAGTTGTCGTGCTACGGCAATTCTATTGTTCTTAGAATGCTCATAAAGCTAAAAAGAAATTTTAAAAATAAAAAAATTTTTTTTTTAAATAAAAATAATTTACACTCAAAATACAGAAAAATATGCTCATGTTTACATATAGCAGTGGAGCCAGGGTATATTTTTAATGGCTCGATTGTTTAAAATTTCTCCAATTTGGCTTTGGTTCCATCATTTGAAATTCATCCCGTTTTAGCTCCTGGCACATTTATTTTATCTAATAATTAGAAACATTTTTTTTTTTTTCTCTAGCACCAAAAACTTTGTGGCTCCACTACGACTAAAATGCTTATTACTCAGTGAAAAATATTAAAGTACCTGAAATTCTGGATAATAAATAACTTCCTTCATAATAATTGTTGCAGTACATCCAACCTGATGACTTCTTCCAATCTTCTTCTTCTTTTTTGATAAGGGTTTTGTAGCCTGAATGATTTCGTCCTCTTCATGTTCCATTCCTCCAATATCATTAAAATTTATCCCACTACCAGGGCTTGAAGGAGCCTAATTAAAAAAATTAAAAACTGGTAAATAAATATCATCTTCATACCAAATCTATAAATTAATTACTAATACTAATAACTGCTACTTAAATCGTTTTCAAGTCTTAACTTGAAAGAAAAATGAGAACTTAATATTGCTATTTAATAACTTCCCAACTTTCTTTCCATAATTCCTCTAATTACTTAACCTTCCCACTTTACAATATATTCCATTAAATTTTTTTTGTTAACAACAACTGTATTTTACAAGACCAATTACATACAATATACAAGTTAGATATATACAATTTATTATAATAATATACTTAAAACTTATGAGAATTCTTTTATTAGTTACCTTTAAAACTCCATGGGATATATTGATAATATTTCCCAACAAATAATGTTAATACAAACTAACATTTCCAGTTTATATATGTTGCAAAAATGAAATTATTGAAATATGAGTAAATAAAATCTAATTATGATAAATCATTAATTATCCGAATAAAAAAAATCACTAAAATAGTTTTTTTGAAACGTATCTCCTCCAAATACCTACTTCAACCTTGATTTCCTTTTTCTTTCTTGTTCCTCTTCCTCTAAAGGACTGACACTGAAGGATTTTAAGACCAGCAACAAAGAATGGTACTCCACAATATGGAACACCAACAGTTTCAAAGCGTACTTCATTTTCGTCATTTGCACAAGCTATTAATTAAAAAAAAAAAAAAAAAAAAAAAAAGGATTGATTTAATTAAATAGTAATCTCATACACAAACCTACAATAAATAACATGATCCTGTATACTTTTTACATAAATATAAACCACTACATTCAAGTCATATATATATTGGTAGTTATTGGTATATTCAGCTGTATTTAAAAATTACTAAAATATTTTGAATAATAAACTATTGAATCGATTAAAAAGGTAAGGAAGTAATAGGTAAGCTCAATGATGATTATATTCTGCCATTAATTGAATAATATGCTCGAGTTTGAGCTACTTATAAAAGGAATGAAATAGAAATACAAGGGGTTCTTCGCCATATAGTAAGCTGATGTAAATAAAATGACCATAGATTTGAAAACAAGAAAACAAGAACTATTTGAGGTAGGTAGGAATTAGGAATTTCTGTAGACTAGATTTTTGCAAGGGGAAATTATTGAGAATAAGTGTGGATAGTAAGATCTTCAAACTAGACTATGATCAGAAAATTTGAGTCTTCAGTATTTGAAAAGATTTACCTCATTATATAATAACTAATAGTTCATTTTAAATCTTTAAAAAAAGGCTATCAGTTTATGAAAGTTTTACAATATTTTAAATGAATGACAGTAAAAAAAAAAGTACTGAAGTTTACAGTAAGCCCTACATACTCATGTTCTAAGTGAGGTTTTTGAAATTGGAATGAAAATGGTAGTTTAACATATCAATAATTGTTATTGATCCTATGTGTTCTGAAAATTTGTTGAATCTTGATTGTAAGAGTGAGAATAAAAAATTCAAAAATGCAAATGAAAAGTATTAAAAAATAAAAATTAAATTTTAGTATTTAGAAAGTTATAACCCCATTAACTTCAGAAGGTAAAAAGCTATAAATAAGAAGGAAAATAGAAGGGATAAATGCATTCTGCAGAATGTGTTAGAAATAGCAAAAGGGCAAGGTTCAAGAGTAACAGTCAGAAACTGGGAAACAGCAATGAATAAATCTTCCAATGGTTAAGTTTATCTGTGGATTGTGGACATAATAATAACCCCATGTGTTTCTTACTGTCTGTATTTATCTTCTTTTCTTAACGAACTTTAATAACTTTTTTATATGGTTCTAAATTCTAGAGAGAAACTAACAAAGAATCTTGATTCTTTAATGTTTTACACCCCTTCCTTGATCAGGGCCTTGCCTGAGTAGGGGGTTGTAACCAATTTCACTGAGTATGGGGGATTGTAACAAGCAATTGCTCCCCTTCTCACGCAATTAAAAAAAAAAAAATATATTAAAAGGTTCAATCCTATGAGCACATTTTTTTTTTTTTTTTTACATAAAAATATCATTTATGTTTCGTAAATTTGAACATAAATCTCAATATCAGGCTGGGAAGTAGAGTTAGTCAAAAAAAATAAATAAATATAAAAAAAAATTCGGAAAATTATCATTTTCACTGAAGAATATAAAACAAACACTGCCACAATTATTTTCAAATTAAAATACACTAACTAGCATCTAAATACTGAATATCTTACCAGGAACATCAACACATCCAAAATTTTTCGTTGAACGTAATAAAGCATATGCGGTTTTAGTTTTCCGTTCATGTTCCTTAATTATTTGATCAGCTTCTTCCAAGGAACGAACTTGATATGTGGACATTTTCCGATGTATATTTATAATTACTAATTTATAAAATATAGTGTCATTCACAATTTAAATAATAATCAATTTAAAAATTACTTTCAACTTCTGAATAAAGAAGCCTTCTTTCTTGTGACAAGAAGCCATCATAACGAAACATTTCGAAACGAACATTGTCGAATTGGAAAAATGAAAATGAATTTGTAAATAACTATTATTCAGATTTATTTTGGTAATAGGAGAATAAATCGTTGTAATTAATATAATTACATTTAAAATTATAAAAATTTCTTTCAATCAAAGGAATATTAATAAGTTGATAATAATTTCTGAAGAAGAAAGAAAACTTGAGAGGAAGGGAAACTAAAATATTATTGTAATAATAATAATAATAATAATAATAATAATAATAATTATAATAATAATAATAATAATAATAATAATAATAATAATAATAATAATAATAATAATAATAATAATAATATATATATAATATATATATATATATATATATATATATATATATATATATATATATATATATATATATATATATATATATATATATATATTTTTTATTTTTTTTTTTTATATCCTTTTTTTTATATCTTTATTTTTTTACTATAATATATATATATATATATATATATATATATATATATATATATATATATATATATATATATATATATATATATATATATATATATATATATATATATATATATATATATATATATATAATTAGGGATGGAGTAAAGTATCGGTATCGGTATCGGCAAGTATCGACCAATTTTTAAGTATCGGTATCGGTATCGGTCTTTTCAGTATCGGTATCGGTAAAAATTTTGTATAGGAGTAAAGTATCGGTATCGGTAGTGGTATCGGCAAGTATCTGCATATTTTTAGGTATCGGGTATCGGTTTCGGGGAATTTTTAGGTATCGGTAATAATTTTGGTATCGCTCCATCCCTATATATATATATATATATATATATATATATATATATATATATATATATATATATATATATATATATATATATATATATATATATATATATATATATATATATATATATATATATATATATATATATATATATATATATATATATACTCTAAATTGTAGTCTATTGTGCAAACATACTAAAAGTATATAAAGAAATGGGCATATATATATAATTAAACCTCCCATTGGAAAAATATAAACACAAAATTCACTTATAGAGAAAAAAAATTCCCAGAAATTAAAATAAAACCCCTTTCTAATGTGTTTTTCTGATCTTATAGCCTTGCTGTGAATTGATCAGTGATATTCTCCTACTTATAAATTATCTGCGGAACACTTTTAAACCGCATAAATCTTTTTCAGATTCCACAATTAACTGACAGTGGTGACCGTCACCGGTAAAATAAAACAAGATGCACAAAATTGAGAATATTGTAAGGGTAGAAAATTATTAAAATACAATTCA
>SEYY01001125.1:581295-591295 GCA_009176605.1 Armadillidium nasatum | reverse complement strand
CGAGTAAATTGTAAAGCAAAAAAACAAAAAGATGTTCAAGAATTTTAGGTACAAAAATAGACACAGACCTAAAAGGAAGTAAAGTCAGCAAGTGGCAAAAGTACCTAACAAAGTATAAATACTTTGTTAGGAATTTTAAAAAAATATACTCGGGACAAATTCCCTATTTTCAATTCCAAGTTTACTAAAATCGTATGATTATCTTGTTATAACCCAGCCATGCATACTGAGGTAACAAAGATGCATCCTGGTCCCAAGCCCGGATAAATGGGTAGGGCTGTGTAGTGGGCTAACCACCCACTCACATAAGAAAAATGGGTTACAGAAACCGCCAAAGAATAAAACCATGAAGTTAAAACTGAGAATAGTAAATTTGATAGTGAAACAGGGGAGGCAGAGGATACCCTAGATTCAGTGCCAAAGAAGGAGAATGGCATTGATGTGAGGAATCTATCTGATGAAAGCCCACGGGAAGTCAGAAGATGGATAAGGGGTTCCTCGTCTCCAAAAACTAAGATGAAAGTAGGAGTATGTAATGAAAGAACAATGAATCATGTAGGGAAATTGGCAAAAGTTAAGAGAATAATGCAACAAATGGATTGTGATCTCTTTGGAATATGTGAAAGCAGATGGAAAGAGAGTGGTGAACAGAAAACAGAGAACAGTGGGGGGTAACCTCATTGTTTACTCTGGAAACAAGGAAAGACAGGAGAGAGGAGTAGCCTTGATTGTGAAGGGAAAATGGAGTGGAGCATTGTTGGAGTGCAGATCAGTAAATGATAGGATACTGTGTGCAATGTTTGCTCCCAGGAATATAAAGTTGAGTGTGGTGGTGGCATATGCACCAACGGAACACAGTGTGAGGAAGGAAAGGAGAACTTATATGAGGAAATGGAGGGAGTATTTAGGAGACGTAAAAAGCATGATTTAAAGGTTGCAATCGGAGATACGAATGTAAAAGTGAGAAAAGGATGTGGAGAAGTGAACGAAAATGGAAAAAGATTAAGAGAATTCTGCATGCAGAAAACTTAGTAATAGGAGGGACCTTATTCCCACATAAAGAGATCCACAAGAAGACTTGGAGAACACCGGATGGAAAAACAATAAAACAAATTGATCACTTTAAGATTGATAAGAGATGGGAGGAGATCTCTACTTTATGTGAAAGTTAAGAGAGGAGCAGATGTAAATAGAGACCATTTTTTGTTGATGGGAAAGGTAAAACTAAAATTAAATGTCATAAAGAAAGAGAAAGGAACAAGGTGGAATATTAATATAGAGAAATTAAAAGATCCAAAAAAATAGACTTTAATGAAAGAATTAAAAACCAACTTACAGAAGCGGAAATAAATGATAACAATCAAGAACCAAAAAGAAGATGAAATAATTGAAAGTAAGTGGAATAGTTTAGTCAATGTACTGAACGAAAGGAGCTAGGAAGTTTTAAAGAGATAAGGTAAGGGGAAAGAAACCATGGATAACAAAGGGAACTTTGAGAGATTGAGAAAAGAGAAGTAATACATAAAAAATTGATTGATACAAGAGTAAATAGAAGAAGGAACATAATGGAGGAGGAATATAGGGTGTTAATTAAACGAAGATATAAGAAGAGCAAAAAGAGATCGAGAGGATCATTATGAGGAGATGGCAGAGGTAGCTGAGAGGGCAGCAGAGAACTGAGCAGTATATATAACTTGACAAGAAGGATGAAAAGAAATTCAAGCAGAAAAAATGTAAACGTAAGAGAAAAGATGGAAAAATGATAAGTGATAAGGAGAGGATTGCTAAGAGATGGGAAGAACATTTTAGAGAACTGTTTAGTGAAAAGAAAATAGTCGAAGAGATAGGTGCAGAAGAGTGGGGAGAGGAGATGGAGGAAATAATGATAGTTATAAATCCACCAACAAGAAATAGCAGAAGCAATAAAAAATCCAAGAATGGAAAGGCATCTGGAATGGAAGGGATAAAGGTTGAAATAATGAAAGAAGGTATCGAGAGCATAATTGTTGAATTGGAGGAACTATACAGGTTGATATGAGATAGGGAAGAGCAACCGAAAGATTGGATTGGAGAATAGGGAAAATAATTAAATGTGATAACTGGAAGGGAATAACACTCCTTTCAGTATCAGGGAAGATATTTACAAAAATAATAGTCAACAGAATTAAAGAAGAAGTTGACAAAAGATTGAGGAAGGAACATGCTGGTTTCAGACCTGGGAAAAGCTGCATAGAGCAGATATTTATATTAAGGAATATAATCGAACAAAACAATGAATGGAGAAGAATAAAATAAGCAAACTTTATTGATTTTGAAAACGCTTTTGATAGTATCAACCGAGATACGTTATGGAAAATATTAGAGAGATACGGAATCCCAAGTAAAATAATTAGGATGATCAAAATATTTTATGAAGATTATGAATGTGCAGTGAAGGTAGACGATTAAATGACAGAAATGTTCAAGATCAAGAGTGGTGTAAAGCAGGGGTGTAACATGTCTGCTATTCTCTTTATCATTGCACAGGACTGGGCGGTGAGAAGAGCAATGGAGGGGAGAGGAACAGGAATAAGATGGAATATAATGGAGAACTTGGATGACCTAGATTTCGCGGATGATATTTGTTTGTTGAGTCTGTCAGATAGAGACAAACAGGAAAAGACAGAAAGAGTAGCAAAATACGGAAGAGAATTGGGACTAAAAATAAATACCAGGAAAACTAAATACAAGATAATAAACTCAGAAAGGAACATAAGTATGAAACTGTGAGAGTAGGAAATCGTAAGAGTTTCAGAGTTCATATATTTGGGAGCAAAGGTAACGGAGAGGGGAGGAATGAGTCAGGACATTGAGGGGAGAATAAATAAAACAAGAAATAATTTCAATCAATTGGGGAGATTGTGGAGATCAAGTAGGGTAAAGATTAAAACAAAATTGAAAATATATATAAGCAAGATCAGTTATGCTATATGGCTGCAAAACATGGAGTCCCAACAAAAATGATGTAAGGAAGTTGCAAGTTTTCCAAAACAGATGCATGAGAGGAATCCTGAGAGTGTACTGTCCCAATACAATTTCAAATGAAGAGCTAAGAAATAGAACAAAGATGGAGGAGGTGGAGTCTGTAATAGTGAGGAGAAGATGGAGTTTTCTTGAACATGTTTGGAGGGGAAAGAACAATGATTGCAAGGTGGCAGTGAGGTGGACGCCGGAGAGAAGTAGAGGGAAGGGGAAACCGACTAGAACATGGAGAAGAACAGTGGAGGAGGATCTAATCAAAATGGGGTGGACCTGGGGAGAAGCAAAGAAGATGGCTCAGGACAAACAGAAGTGGAAGGATTCAGTGGCAGCCCCATGTGAACTTCACAGGAGATAAAGTAAGTATCTTGTTATAAAACTTGTTGTGTACAGAACTAAAAACATGTTCTCGTACTTTCTTTCACTGAAATCTTTAATACAAAATTTATACAGAAATTATAAGTCAGTACATTTATAAAAAATTGTTCGACTCAGCACCTTTAAAATAATTTCCGACTTTACCCATACAGGTTAGTGAGTGTGAAGTAAAAATTATAATTTTTTTTTATTAGTAAGTTATTGAAATCTAAGCATTAGATGAACAAATTTTACATAAAATTTGAAGTCATACCTATGACATATTTGCTTCTTAAGACCTTGTCTAGGTTTAATAGGATAGTTTACAGATGGTTTCTTATTAGCTGTAAAATGTAAAAATAAGTCTGTGGTTTCTTGAAGACTTAAAATTCCAGATTGGGCAGGTCCATTGGCAAATTCACCCAAATCCATACACGGTATTCGTATTAAACTCAGTGAATCACTAAGAACCTTTAAGAAAATTTAAAATATATACATAAATATTTCCATTAACTTATTGAAATATGACAATATATATAAGAAAAATCTGGTCTATTTTTAACTAAAAAGTAAGTTCAGAAAATTTACCAAAGCTATAAACCTAAATTACAATAAGAGATAAAACCTTTACTACCATAATATAACCTTATGAAAGAATCATACAGTTAACTGGTCCTCAGGGCTGAGGAGTTTGGAAACAAATTTTCAACTATTACACTTGGATTTTTTTTATATTGTATATCCAACCATGACTAGTGTATGTGATAAATTGTTCACCTTTTACAGAGTTCAGCTTATAGGTGTAAATCTGACATTAGTCGTTTTTATCATTTATTAAGAAAATTATAAGTATTTTTTAATAAACACAAGGGGAAAAACTTCTGAAGTAACTTCGTACCCTATTTCATACAAAAGAATAATAAAAGAAATCTAACAGAGTTCTTTAACTCTGTAATTTATTGTAGTGTCATCTTAATTTAAGGCCTAAATATATAAAAAAAAAAAACCAAAATTGCTTTCAACATCAACTTCAAAACCACATTTTATAAAATGAAAGGAATCTAATTACTTCCCTTATTAAATACATACTGAAGTGAGTAACTACTCTTTGGTTCAAACTATATGAATAATTACCTTTCTTTTATTAGCTGATGTGGCGGAAATGTCCTGTCGATTACATTCTGCTTCCGCCCAAGATAAAGCTGCTTCAAAAAGAACTATTTCTCTACAATTTAACGTTTCGCGTGACAAAACACTGACAAGTGTTGAGTAATCAATGTCAACAAAACCATCTGATTGTAGTGCCATTTCTGCCTGTCAATGCAAAAGCCAAAGCATATTAATTAGCAATTTCGAATTATTATTTTGATAATTAGGAAATGGTTATAAGTTACATTCCATATTATTTCATATATATATATATATAATTTATATATATATATATATATATAATATATATATATATATATAATATATATTATATATATATATATATATATATAATATATATTTATATATATATATATATATATATATGATATATTAAAAGGAAAGACAAGAAAATTTCTATTTAACATCAATATTTGTAATTTATTGTACAGGAACAGTCATTTTTCTAAATAGTCCAACTTTGTTTCGGGTGAAAAAGGGGTCGATATTGGACTTTTCTTAACCACATAAACAGCTAAAAAGTCAAGTTCATATAGATATATATATATATATATATATATATATATATATATATATATATATATATATATATATATATATATATATATATATATATATATATATATATATATATATATATATATTAATTTAAGGAGAGAGACATACTTGGGCATCAATCACTTCCCAACACCTAGTCATTAACTCCGGTTCTTCAAAAAGCCTCGACTGTGACAGAAGAAGACAAGCATTGCGTGCTGTGAGGGAAACTTCAAGAAATTTTACACATTGTTGGGCTAAATGAGGAACAAGGTATTTTTTGGCAGCATACAGGGTTGCAAGAACAGTATCCGGTTCTAATCGTATCTCATCACAATATAAATACCTGTTAACAAACAAAAGAAAAATATGAAATTAAAATCAACAAATTAAAATTTGAATTTTATTAATATTTTATGAACAACAACATAACTAACATTTGAAGGAAAAATACTAATAGTATATATATATATATATATATATATATATATATATATATATATATATATATATATATATATATATATATATATATATATATATATATATATATATATATATATATATATATATATATATATATATATATATATATATATATATATATATATATATAAAAGGCTAGAAGATGAGGAATAGGTAATTACATAAGAGGGATAAGGAAAAATGGGGGTAGGTGAGGGGGAGTGAAATGGAAAGGGTGAAGGATGGGTGAAGTAAACTGAAGGTTGCGAGAAGGGTGTGTGGAGTGAAGAAGATTGGGAAGGGTACGCAAAAAGGGAGTGAAAGAAGGAATGAAGAGTTGGAGAATATTCTCAAAAGGAAAAGGGAGGCTTTTAGTAAGTATTTGGATATGAAAGAGGATACTGATTGGGAGGAGTATAGGGGAGGTGTAGGGAGGTCAAGAGGGAGGTTAAAGGACAAAAAAGAAGAGTGAAAAAAGAGTGGAAGAGGAGCGAGGATGAATGTTAGGAGAGAAGTAAGATGTTTTGAAAGAAGGTAAATAAAGCGAGGAGAGAGAGAGTAAGGAGCGAGGAGAGAGTAAGGAGCGAGGAGAGAGAGAGTAAGGAGCAAGGAGAGAGAGGGAGGAGCGAGGAGAGAGAGGGAGGAGCAAGGAGAGAGAGGGAGGAGCGAGGAGAGAGAGGGAGGAGCGAGGAGAGAGAGGGAGGAGCGAGGAGAGAGAGGGAGGAGCGAGGAGAGAGAGGGAGGAGCGAGGAGAGAGAGGGAGGAGCAAGGAGAGAGAGGGAGGAGTGAGGGAGAAGCGAGGAGTGAGGGGTGAAGATGGTGATGTGGTGCAAGGAGAGAGGGGGGTAATGGAGAGGTGGAAAAGACTCTTTAATGATTTGCTAATTGGGGTGGGATGAGATGTAGTGAGGAATGATGAGGAGAAGATGTTATTAGAAGAAGAGGAGAGTATTAGTAGGGAGGAAGTGGAAATAGCAGTAGGAAAGGTGAAGATGGAAAAGTTGGCAGGAATATATAGTATAAATGGGGAGATGATAAGGGAGGGAGCCAGAGAGATAGTTGACTGGTTGTTTAGAATGTTGCCTCAGGAGTGGCAAGATGCGCGTACAGTGCCCATATATAAAGGGAAAGAAGATAAGATGGTGTAGGAGTTATAGGGGATAAGTTTGTTGAGCATCATACGGAAGATTTATTAGAGTTTTAGTATCGAGAGTGAAAGAATTGACAAGAAGGGAGAAGTGAGTTAGGAACAAGAGGTTTTTAGAGAGGTTAGGGGATGTGTGGACCAGGCGTTCACACTGAGAATGATTGGTGAGAAATCGCATGAAAAAGATAAAGTGGGGTACATATGTTTAATGGACATGAAAAAAGAGTAAAATAGAGTTCGTAGGAGGCAATTGTTTGAGGTATTAAGGGAGGGGGGAGTGAGAGGGAGATTATTGAATGGGATCAAATCCTTTTATGAGAACTATAGAGCAAGGGTGGGAGTGAGGAGGAAACTGACGGAATGGTTTAACGTGGGAGTTCGGCTGAGACAGGGGTGTGTTATGTCCCTCCATGAAAAGGGCTCTATAACGTTTCTGTAAAAAAAAAAAAAAAAAAAAAAAAAAAAAAAAAAAAAAAAAAAAAGGATGTCGCCGTGGTTGTTTAATATGTTAATGGATAGTATTGCTAGAGGGGAGGGAATGGAAGGGTGTTAGGTTGAGAAGTGGAAAGGATGAATGGGATGTAAATATTTTGTTGTTTGTGGATGATGCGGTGTTTGTTGCAGAATCTAGAGAGGAGTTGGAAATGTTGGTGTAGGAGTTTGTGAGGGAATGTGCTTCCAAGAGATTGAGGGTAAATCCAATAAAGAGTAAAGTGATGAGGATTGGGGGTGGGGATGAGGCATTAAGAGTTGAGAATGGGAGGTTGTCGAGGTAGGGGGAGAGAAATATGAGGTGGTAGAAGAGTTCAAATATTTGGGAATGCTGGTGGAAGGAAAAGGGATATGGAAGGGGAAATAAAGAAGAGTGAAGGAGGGAATAAATATGATGTGAGAATTAAAAAAGGTATGGAAGAAGGGGAGAATATAGAAGGAAATAAAAATAAGAATGTTTAAGAGTATGTGTTTGCCATCTGTAAAGTATGGGTGTGAAACATGGATGATGAATGCGCTGACGAGGTATAGATTTTAAGTTTTTGAGATGAAGTCATCGAGGCTATATGTGCGTTAAAGAGGGTTGATAGAATTAGAAATGAAAGAATATAGGAGATGTGTGGATGGAGGAGGGGAATAGTGGACAGAGCGGAGAAGGGTGTATTGGGGTGGTTTGGGCATGCGTGTAGAATGAATGAAGACAGGATGGGTAGTGATGAGATCCGATGTGGAAGGGGGGATGGTTAGGCGGAGATGGAAGTGGATGGATGGGGTGAGGGGGGAAAGGTTTAAATGCGGACGAGGGTAGGCGAGTTGGGGAGGACAGAGAAAGATGGGGAGCAGTGGTAAAGGAGATAGAATGTGAGTTTGTGTGTGAGAATAAATTGTGGTGGGAACCACCCAACGAGAGTGGGAAAGTGAATGGTAAAATAAAATAAAATAAAATAAAATAAAATATATATATATATATATATATATATATATATATATATATATATATATATATATATATATATATATATATATATATATATATATATATATATATATATATATATATATATATATATATATATATATATATATATATATATATATATATATATATATATATATATTTAAACACACCTTAGGAGTGTTAAAAATGCAGAGGACTCCACATCAGGAACATGTATTTCTTCTTCTGATTTCAATCCTCCATAAAACATAGCATAAAAAACACTGCTACCAACAGCCAATACATATTTGTGTGCTGGAATTCTTTGAGTATTTCCTAAAATATATATTCAGTTTATATATATATATATATATATATATATATATATATATATATATATATATATATATATATATATATATATATATATATATATATATATATATATATATATATATATATATATATATATATAAACTAGTTAAAAGGATAAAAAATATTTAGGAATAAAAATTTTATAATTTGAAGAAAGTATTATTTTCTTGAATTACCTGGATGTCCAACAATAAAATGAACATCTGCCATTAATTCATTATTAAGCATGGCTGCATTTCTTTCCCTCAAGGAGGTTGCCAAGAAATTTGGATCTGAAGAAGATGTAGAAAATCCTACCGACAACTGAGGGCTTAATGGGGGAGGAGGAGGAGAAGACAAGATACTGTTCCTATGCTGTGGTGAAGTTGGTGCACTAGATGGCTGCAAAACTGTACCAGAATTATTCGTTGCATCTCTGGGACCCCCTTCCGTATGAGTATTGCAAGACCGAAGTGGAAGAAGCAAGTGTCCATTTGGACCATTAGTTTGCATTCCATTCTCAATTAAGCTTCCAGCTAATAAAATGATAATAATAATAATAATAATAATAATAATAATAATAATAATAATAAAAATAATAATAACAAATAGCCCACCAATATTAATAGTAAATTAAATTCTTAGCAACTTTTTCTTAGGAGTCATTTAAGGACAAAAGCTTAAAAAATTTTGTCCCTATTCTTAAATTGTAGTATTCTTACTACAGTTTATATTATAAACTTTGAAGTGCATATACACAATGAATGTTCTAAACACAGACTCCCAGGGAGTGTGTGTTTAGAAATAAAGTTATATTAAACTGTTAATAAAAAAGTTAATAGTACAGTATATTGATAATTAATAACAACACTAATAAAGGAGGGAGCAGATTTGAAATGAGTCGAAGTATGGAGAGTTGAGTCATCAGTATATGAATTGACAGGGTTAGATGAGCAGCTGAGATCATTAACGAAAAGTAGGAATAGAGTAGGAGACAAGACAGAACCCTGAGGACCACTGCCATTGACAGAAAAGGAAGAAGTAGCCCCATCATCAACAGCCGAGATGGAACAATTAGAAAAAAAGCTAGACATAAGTAAGCAAAGAGGAGGGAACCCAAAGGAGGGTAGCTTGGAAAGCAGTGACACATGCCATACCTGGTCAAATGCCTTAGATTTGTCAAGCGCCACCACACAAGTCTCCCCATATTTCCTAAGGGAAGACCATAAATCTGTGAGATAGAAAAGTATATCACCAGTAGACTTTGAACATTGAAAGCCATACTGGCAATCAGAAAGAAGGGAATGAGATTGCAGATGATCCAAAAAATGACAGTTGAGATGAGTTTCAAAGATCTTAGAATACAAGTGAGAGCTATAGGGCGGTAGTTAGAAGGATCAGAGCGGCTACCCTTCTTTGGAACAGGCTGGACCAATGCACGCTTCCAACACTAGTATTGAGGCATAGAGAGAAAAGTTGAACAAGGGATGGAGCCAGCTCAGAAACACACTCCCTTGAAACTC
>SEYY01001125.1:553795-576295 GCA_009176605.1 Armadillidium nasatum | reverse complement strand
CTTTTGCTTGCCTTGGTAAACTATTTTTTTGTCTGTCTTTTTTACTTCAACCTTACCTTCCTGATGGAAATGTGAGCTCATTCAACCTGTGCCAAAGAAGGGGGACCCCTTTCAACCCTCCAACTAATGTTCCATTTCTTTAACCTCCGTTCTATCTAAAGTTTTTGAATCTATCCTTAGCAAGTAAGATTTGATAATATCTCAGTTCTTCAAATCTTATCTCTTATAGCCAGTATGGCTTCCATAAGAAACACTCAACTGGTGATCTTCTTTTCCTTCTCTCTGACTTTTGGTCTTCCACTCTACAGCATTTCAGTGAATCTTTTACTTTCATGCTTGGCACTTTTAAAACATTCGATAGCATCTGGTACAAAGCTTTGATTTCATAACTTCCCTCTTTCAGAATCAATCCTTCTCTCTGATTTTCTTTCTGGTTGATTAATAGTTTTTCTTTAATTTAAATTTCATTTCCAGTTTATATTTTGAATAACTAAATGATGTCATATATAGAGACAAAGATTACATTATAACCAAATTTAGAGTTGCTTTCAGAATTATTATCTTTGAATTTGAATTGGACCAAAGTAAAAACATATTAAATAATGAAATGAAAGTTACCAAAGTATGGATAATAGTACTTTGTAACATCCGTAAAGTTCACATGATTCCAAGCAAATTTTACCCATGATTTAATTCTAGCATCTTTTTTTGGTGGCCAGTTTGAATAACTCCATTACCATCACAGCTGAGCTTCTTCATTTATTTGAATTTGGAAAGTAACAGATTGTCATAATTTACTTTACTCAAAACTATTCAATTTAACATTTATACTTTAATCGCACTTTGCTTCTTACAGTCTCTGATTTTCTTATGTTCTTATATAAACTGCATGTATAATGTGTAAAACGAATGATGGTGATAGAACATTCTTAGCTTTTTGACATCTTAGAATACTGTTTCTGCTTCCTGTTGTTCAAACTTATTATTAACATATTTAATCCTACTAATCTACAATCAAATACGTAAAACTTTTAAATAAATTGTATGGTAAAACATTGCAACAAACATACATTAACAAAAACAGAAAAAAAAGATCATGTTTAATAAACAACGTAACATAAATACGTAATATTGCAGTTTCTAGCCTACAAATATATGCTATTTTAGGGGTTCATAGTCTTACAATGGACTGATCATTGAATAGCATGTTAACAGCCACATCAAAAAATTTATCTTATACTGCAATAAAATCGATATCTATATTTTCTTCGCTCACATTTTTTGAAGTCAAAACGCACGTACGCTAATAATAATAATAATAATAATAATAATAATAATAATAATAATAATAATAATAATAATAATAATAATAATAATAATAATAATAATAATAATAATAATAATAATAATAATAATAATAAAAACACTAAATCACTGCAGAACACAATATTATGTTTTCTTTAAAAGGAATTAATTTAATTTTTACACATGGAGATAGCATGTATTGAAAATATGAATATACTTTTACTATTTTTGTCTATGAGTCTATTGCATATATTTTATTCTATTTTAAGTTTTCTTTATATTGGAGAAATTGTATTAAATTATCCTTCTTAGGTTTAATATATATATATATATATATATATATATATATATATATATATATATATATATATATATATATATATATATATATATATATATATATATATATATATATATATATATATATATATATATATATTTAATTATTTTTCATCGATGTGACACTAACTTGGCATTTGGTATGCTTTATTCACCTCAGGCAAAATGCAGTTTCAAAAACGCTTTTAAAATTTTCATCAACGCGTTTAGAATCGCTTTTCAAAATGTGGGTTATTTTGTTCGTTATAAGGTTTGAAAGCCAAGAATTCAAGGCATGAGCTCTGATGTAATTTTCTATTTTCACTACTTTACTACTATATTCTTTTAAGTAAGTCTACTACCTAAAATATACCTCTAGTTTGTACTTCTCATCAATGTTCTAATTGTTAATTTATAATTCAGAACCCTTCAAAGAATGCAATCTTTGGAATATCAGATGCTAAGTTCGCGATTATTAATTTCATTTAAACTAATTCCAATTTCTTTCAGATCGAAAGTTAAAACTTTTGATATGAAAATCAGCTGAAGTTATTATACATAAGCTATTTTGCCGATCACATGGTAAGTAATATATATGCTAAATATTAAATGTAGTATTAATTAATCCTACTTCTACTTAACCTTTGAATTCTTCCATAGATACTATAAAGCCCAGCGTATTTATTGAATTCATTTCTTCTAATTTATATCTTATATAGGGTCAAAAGAAAAAAACTCGTATTATATCGAAAAGGTTAAATCAATTAATGTAAAAAAGGAATCAAAAACTTTTTGTATATTCTTTCTAGGCATTCTCACAAATATTCATCACGTTGAGAATACACTTTTCAAAAAAGATACTTCAATTAATTATTGCTTTCAATTACGTTTTATAATAACCGCATTTCAAGAATAAAATAATTTCCGAAAATTAAAATCTATAAAATCTGGTCATTTTGGGAAATACTGTAATAAAAGCATTCTCTATTGCAACTCTTTAAAGGTAGAATAATAAACATTTCATCTCAATCAAAATTCCTCATTCACAACTACTTATCAAAAATAAGTTGGGGGGGAGGAAACATTTAAGCAATTCGATATTATACCACACTACCTTTACATACAGCAAAATCAATATTACAATTTACACTATCCTACACACTTATATTTGGTCAACTTCATATTGCCCTGCAAATGAAATCCTAAATTTATGAAACTAGGTAACTATCTACCACAACTTAATTGTGATTGGTCTTAATGGGTCAACTAAATTCTTATCTATTACAGTCAGTTCAAATCTCTCACATTTAGGTTTCCCTTCATACACCCGCCACCTCGCAAACAAACCTTTGAATAATTTTAAATAATTTAATACAATCCAATATGTTAACTTAAAATTCTCATACTTAAAGAAAAAAAGGTAAAAACAAAAACAAAATAAAAAAAAATATTTATTCTTCATCTTACAAAATTTCTATTCATATTAATTGGCCATTAAGTTTTGACTGCTAAAAATTTGAATTTGAATTTTTAATTAAGCTTGCCTTTTTATTATTTTTAAAATGTATTTTAATTAAGTATTGCAATTTAACTATTTCATAAACTGATCAGGATTATCTGCAAGCATCTGCGCTGAAGTTTTAGCATCCATAAACAAATCTGCTGCTTCTCTAATATCTTCTGGCTCTACAACATCTCTTCCATTCTGCTGAGACAAAACACTGGAGGGTGTTAATAAACGAACAGCATACCTGCAAAACAACACAATATACTTCTTTAATAAAATAAAAAATAGCTTTATCAAGCTTAGGGTTAAAATTATACAAAAGTCTGTTTAATCTCTTTTATATAATTATGCTAAGGAAAAGGTATAAAAAGAGAATCATAATTTATTAATTTTAGTAAACATAAACTCTTGAGCTCATATGTCACGCACGCACGATCAAACATATTACTTTAAAAAAATACTCACACCCTAGTATAAAAAGAAAGAACATATTCAAAAGCATTGTTGGTCCATAATAACTATTTCAAATTTTAATTTTTTCAATTGACAAGAACTAACCTTAAGGACGATCTTTCTGCTATAGTACTAAGCTCTTTAAGGCCTTCCGCCTCAATATGTATCCCTTCCGTTTGAGCTCTAATTTTAATAATTTGAACGACCTGATCTATACCGTAAGGCTTGGTTCTAACTATTATTAAGCGATCAAGAAGATCCCTTGGGATTCCGTGTGGCGAGACAACATCCTCAGTACCTCTGAAATAATAATAATAATAATAATAATAATAATAATAATTGGGAAACTATGCAATTTCTTATTTCAATTTGAAACAAAAAAAATCCTCTTTCACATTTTAATTTTTTTTTTTAATCGAAATATTCAATATAAAATATAAATTTTAAAATAGACCTAGTTTTATCACACATAAATATTTGGATATAAAATTTTTGTAGCATTTATGTAGTGCAAAATAGAAAACAATTGAAAAAATTTTAAAACGAAAATTAAAGGACCACCACCATTAAAGTAAATAAATAAAAAGTTAATAGAATTTAATCTTTCTCTCTTATTTTTTACACAATAATAGTAACGAAATTTAGATTTACGCTTCCAAATATAAAAATTATAATTCGTGAGGAATCGGTATTAAGAGTTTAATCTATTCCTTACTGCACATATACTCAATTCAAAATATAATTACTAGTGCATAATACCTCGCACCTCACAGGCATCCCTCTATTCTATGATTAGCCCTCCGGGAAGTGGCTCCCAACAAGGATCGGAATGAGGGATCGAATCCCGGACTCTCACCAAATGAACGTATCTATCTACTACTTAAAATCAAATTTCCTCTGACTTTCCTAAATTTCTTATTATTTTAGATAGACATTTTGTTTTATACTAAATTCCACTCTAAATAGACGATAAGAGATCCATTCAAATGGTTTAAATTAAGAATTTATAAATTTACTGGAAACACCACCTAGTGGTCAATGACATTTCAACAGAACGTTATTAGTATCTTTTGAAATTAATATCTTTGTACTGATTCTGTTTAAATCATCCGGTATTAGGGTTATATTGTTCACATTGTCTTTTTTCGTTTTATTATTATTATTATTTGTCTTCAATATATTTTAAATATTTGTATTTTAATTTAAAGTACGTCCCAAATGTGAAATTTAAAACAATTTTTATCCTCAACAAAGGATAAATTTGGGCTGTAACTTGAATTTGAAATTTACCTTTGGTAAATTTCTAAAAATTGTTTTCCCACACCCATTATACCAATTATTTAGTAAGAGATAGAATTCATCAATGCCAGTCTGTACATACAAAATAAGACTCAAACAAGAAAAAAAGAGAGAGTAAACTCAAGCAATTTAAGTAAATAAAAAAAAAAACTAAAAAACTTCCTCAGAGTATTTCTAATTGTTAAGAATTTTTTTTAATATAAACCTTCCTGTCCGAAGTACAGCAACTATTAAAATATTAATATCGATTACACATTCAACTTCAGTATAATTCCACAAATGTTTCTCAGAATAAAAAACAAATATACTAAAAGAAAAACAAAATTCGCCAAACAAAAGCTGTTGAAGTGGATACCACATCTAATCAGAAGAAAGTGAACTGTAACTGCTTATCACACATAAGAGATGCACTCCGTCAAATTCTATTTAAAAAACAAAAACTTCTTAACACTCAATAAATATCTACTTGTAGGAAAGTGAAGTCATTAAAATTTACAGATCTCTTTCAGCTCCAGCTTCTTAAACTTTCTTTTTATAATTCCTATTCCACCTAGACACATTTGCATCTTTCAGCTCCAGTTGCTATTTCACATATACATACTAATTAAATTTCAAATCCGCCACAAAACAAGCAAACTTAAAACTGAATAATCTACTTCCTAAGCAGAAAATGAAAAACTCTCCTTCAAAAAATTAAACAAGTACAAGTCCTGAAATTATATTATCATAAAAGAAACTCATTTGTAACATATAATGGGACATAATATGTATCATATATTTCTTACTTAATGAGACAACGTCCTCTATTCGTAGCAAATATTACAATAGGAGCAATCCTAGACTCAAGAGCTCTATGAAGAAAAGTAAAACACTCTATATCCAACATATGAACTTCGTCAATGAATAGAACACCTGGAACTAGTTCAGCCGTACCCTGATCAATGTATTTGTCAACAACCTTATTGATTTCTAGCCTCAACTTCTCTGAAAATTTCAACATTTTAAAAAGTGCAGTTATCGCCTTAAAGCAGGATTTTAATATTTATAAGCCAGACAAATTTAAAAATAACTATGAAGAATATAATTTAAAAACAAATAGTATATTTTAATCAATTTACAGAACTAGAAATAATTTAGTATATTTAGCAAATCAACAAATTCTTAAACAAATATTCAAACTAATCTCAATTATATTGACTTTGAGATTTATTATAGTAAAATCTTATCACCAATTTAATCTATTTTAAATTTCCTAGATTTTTTTAAATTTTTAAAATATAAATACAATATCTTATAAGAATATTTTGTGAAATTACCGAAAAAATAAATTCATTAGCAATCCCTAACCTGTAATTTCAGTTTTCTTTGGTTTCATAAGTTGTGACATCATAGACATAACATCTTGTCCACCTTGTGGCTGTGCATTTGCCACATCGAGGTCGTGTAGTGTTACATCCTGAATAACTTCTTTCTTTTTATGTACATCTCCTTTTGGTAAGGGAACATATTCTTCAGCCTTTTAACAATAAAAATTATGTTTAAAATTGAAGTCATGCAACATGATTTACAACATTCTAGTTTAATCAATATAAAGATTCCCAATATGATCTGCCTGAAAACAATACCGAAAGGTAAGAAATCAATGCATTTAAAAAACAAAAAAAAAACAAAGTGACAAAAACAGAACCAAGAAATCATCAAGTTAAAAAGTAATTTTCATTCTGACCTCCGATAATGAGGATCTGTATCTTAAAGGTAACTCTGTAATAAAATGAGGGATGATGATAATTGGAAAAAATTATGAAGCACAGGTCATAAAGTTTAATTTGAAACGAGAATAACAAAAATAATTTAGAAGTTAACAGAAGATTTTGAGACCCGAGATGGAAAAAGAAAAGTAAGCTATATAAAATGATATCCACCAGAGTATCAGTAATGAGGAAAAATCATTATAAATTTCAGAATCATAGGTCGATATGACAAGATATAGGGCAACCAAAAGTGTGCAAGTCGTAGGCATTGACGATATAGAAGGAAGTGTGTTTCAGATATTATGTTGATGAAGGTAAAAGTATGGGCAGACAGGATAGAGAAAAGCTGACAACAGCTTAAAAAGTTACACAAGCTTTCTTAAAATATGTAAGATTTAGAGGAAGAGAGATATTGTGCAAATCTCACCACCTCCCAATCAGTAACATAGTAATGACTGGGTGCGAGATTTAGAGGAATAGAAATTGTGCAAACCTTGCCACTTCCCAAGCGGTAACAAGGAAAATGACTGGATGGGGTCAATTTTTGGTGTAACTCCCAGGACATTCCGAATCTTCATGATTTGCTGCAATTATTAAAATAATATATGCAAGGTGTGGTATGTGTAATGTGTAAGGAGGGAAGGGGGAAGTGTCTACTGAACATATTTGCAAACCCCTTTTAATGAAATGTCGAACGTTGTTAGAAATACCTCAAGGGTCGGTAGGTCACAAAAAGGGATGAGCCATTAGGCATTAGAGTGAAAGATTATACATTATATGGCATTATACTGAAAGATGAGGGGGCAATGTTAGAATGGTGCCTTCATTTTCGCTCTTATCAGCATTTCAAAACCCAACCATGAAGAATAAGTTACGTTGCAATCAATTTAACATTTGAACAAAGCTACATACGTATTTCTTAACAAGAAATTAAATGAATGGCATCTCCACTTTCAACTCCTTCTTTCTGCAAGGTTACATCACCTTCGAAACATGAAAAAACATTTCACATTTTGACTAACATTGATACAAAACTAATTGATTTAAATCAATCCAATCTTTGACCAAGTATTATATGTTCATTTGATTCTGGATTCAGATAAAGGAGGATATGTTATTACCAGAGACATTTACAGAAACCAATCCCCAACCATAACTATTTTCATTAATTCTTCCAATCTAAATATGTGCAACTGTATAATTGGATAAGAAGAAAGTAAGGATTTTTTTGGAAATACCGTTTATTTAGTAAATTATCAATTTCTGTAGCAAATTGCATAAGCATTGAAACCCTACTTCCATCGTTCCTTTTTTTCATTTGAGACCAAGGTTTCTCAATAGTCATAAAAGAATAACTGATGTTTGTACAAAACATTACTTGATATTTCCATATAACAATAAGTATGACTACTATTCAATTAAGACAACCTCTTATTAACAGATACACTCCTGTTGTAAGTCTTTCATGCTGGGGTGAGCCTTACCTTTGAATAGCTAAATATTATCTATGAGACTTCTGATGTCTTAAGTCATTTTATCTTAAACGTTCAATAAGTATTTAATGTCCAACGATAATAAAAAAAAATTAAAAAGATGTGAGAATAGTGATAAAATAAATGAATAAAAAGTGAATCTTCAAGATTATGCGCTACAGTTTATCAATTTTTCAAGAATATGTCCAAAATCTATGTATTGTAATATTTTATGTAGAAATTAATATCAGTAACAACAAGAACCTATTCCATTTCATAGAAGGAAGTAAAACATGAAACAAGGCACATTCTTATTACTGATACTTACCTCTAAATCAAATTCTGTAGCATAAGTATCTGACCGTCCTTGTCTTTTTACTGCTCCAGAATTAGCTTCAATATAAATGACATCTCCACTTTCAACTCTTTCTTTTTGCAAGGTTTCATAAATACTTGGGTCTAATTTTAACTGTTTTGTACCTTTGGCAGTTTTTAAACCAATAATCACATGGCTAATTGTTTTTCCATAGCCTGAAAAAAATTATATATATATATATATATATATATATATATATATATATATATATATATATATATATATATATATATATATATATATATATATATATTATTATATATATATATATATATATATATATATATATATATATAATATATATATATATATATTTTTTTTTTTTACCTTCTCACCCCCTGACCACCCCATGTTGAGGCGGCCACACTTCGCTAATGAAGCTTCCCGCCGCAGTCGGTCTCGTCCAGAGATCCTTCAAAGAAGTGATGCCCCAGAAGATTTGGGGCGAGAGTTGGAAGGACAGCGTAATAGAAAGTGTTTTACGGTTCCGGGGCCATTCCGCATCTAGTACAGGTGGGAGATGCTGCCTGGTTTATTTTGAATTCGTGTTTGTAATGTTGTAGGTTTGGGTGGTGCCCGCATCTCAATCTTGCAAGTGAGGTTTGTAAGTGTCTTGGGAGGTTGTTGAAGTCGGGGTTTATTTCGGGGGGGGGTCTGTTAAGGATGTTGTTTGGAGGTCTGTTGATCATGTATGAAATGTTAGTTGAGTGTGTATATGTTTGGTTGTTGTGGTATTGGGGGGGGAGGGGGGATGTGATTTAGGATCTGTTTGTAAAAGGCGCCGGTGGACGATGGAGGGTGTGTTAGTCTCTGTGGGGTAGGTTGGAGGAGAGTTTTGTGACATGGGTGGGTGGGTAGACGTGTTTTTGCGTAAAATTGGGTGCCTATCATTTCGAGGTGATTCCTTATAGGTAGTATTTTGGTTTCGTTATGTAGGTGTTGTTGAGGGGTTGTGGTGTGCAGCCGGTGATGGTGCGGAAGGGCTTTATTTTGCGTTATTTGGAGTGTTGTTAAGTTTTTGTCGGAGAGCAGAGGGTGCCAGACAGGGGAGGCGTAGTTAATGGTGGGGCGTATAAATTGTTTGTAGATTGCAATTGAGGTTTGTATGTTGTTGTTTATGTCTGTGTTGGCCACTGTTTTGAGGATGTTGAGTTTTCTGTTTGCGGCTGAGGTGGTATTTTGAATGTGCTTGGAGAAAGTGAGGTGAGTGTCAAATGTTAGGCCGAGAATTTTTGGGGTTTTGTTGAGGGGTATGGGGTGTTGTTTAGTAGGACTTGTGGGTGGGTGTTGGATATGTGTTTGTCTGTTGTTATGAGGGTTATGGAGGATTTGTTTGGGGATGCCGTCATCCTGTTTTCTGCTAGCCAAGTTTGGAGTTGTGTTATGTAGTCTTGTGTGAGAGATGTTGCGGTGGTGAGGTTTTTGTGAGTGGTGGTATAGTTATGTCGTCGGCGTATGATATTATGCGGGTGAAAGTTGTTTGGGGTTGTGGGAGGTCTGCTGTGTACAGGTTGAATAGAGTGGGGAGAGTATGGCTCCTTGGGAGCTCCGTTCTTTAATGTTGATGGTACGTGATTTATGGCCGTTTTGTTGTATTTGGGCGGTTCTTCCTGATAGGAAGTTGGTTAGCCATTTCTTAGTGTTTGTTGGGATGTTGGATTGGAGGATTTTATGGATAAGATTATGTCTTGGGACAGTATCGAAGGCTTTGTTTATGTCAATTGCTATTAATATAGTTTTGTGATAAGGCTTATGGTTTAGTCCGTTTAATATAGGTTGGATGATGTTGGTAAGTGCAGTGGTGGTGGAGTGGTTGGGTTTGAACCCGTGTTGGAAGTTTTGTTGTGGGATGAATTGGAGGATAGAATTTAGGATTAGTTTTTCAAGAAGTTTTGAGATGGTGGATAATAGGGAGATTGGGCGGTAAGAGGAGGGGTTTGAAGGGTCTTTGCCCGGTTTTAGTTTAGGGATGATTAATGCTTTTTTCCATTGGGGGGATATAGTTGAGTTGGATGGATTTGTTGAAGATGGAGGTTATGTATGTGATTGTGTGGATGGATAGGTGTTTTAGGTGAATATTTGATATGTTGTCTGGTCCTGTTGCTGGAGAGTTTTTGATAGTTTTTATGGTGTTTTGAGTCATTGTGGGTGTGATGGCGTTTAAGTTGTTTTGGTTGTTGCGTAGCTTTTTCAGTTTTCTTATTATTTTCCTGTTTTGTGGGTGGGTAGGTAAGCTACTTTGCTTAGCGAAGTGTGTGGCCAGTAGGTTGATGTGTTGTTTGGGAGTTAATGGGGTTTGTGTAGTGGGATTGGTTGGAGTTTCGTGAGTGTGAAGTGGGTTGTTTTTTGCGTTGTGGATTGTGTGGATTGTTTTCCAGACTCTTTTGCTGTTTGTGTTGTCCAAGTTTTTGATGAGGAAGTTTTGGTAGTTGTTATGGATACAGTAAGTTGTAAAAGTTGAGAATTTGAAAGGAGATAATAAAAGACTAATAAGTTAAACGAGAGAGGAAAGTCTAAAAATAAAAACCATCAATTTGAAAAATAAGTTTAAACTTGAAGGATTCCCGAAGAAATTCGGGGCAAGTGGAAACAGAAATAACTTTTGTTACAGTAGTATAAATTCAAAAGGAAAAATGATTAAAAATCTAAATATAACATAAGGAATAAATTAACGAAAAAAAATGAAATTAAATTAAATTAAATTTATTAAGTCTATAAAATAAGTTAAATTATAATAAATTAACTTATCAAAAGAGAAAATGATTAAAGAAAAAGTTTGGGAAATAATTTTGAAATAAAGAATAAACAAGAATATGCTTATTTAGTTTAGGGAAATAAATTAAGGATAAAAGTAACTTTTTGTCTGTTTTATTTTCAAGGAATAAATTTGGGAGCACGAGAACACATCGAACCTTGGTTAACATCAGGAATCCAGTCCTATTATTGAGGTTAACTCCCAGACACTCCGTCTGGTCGGAAAATCACCCAATGCGAATCGTCCGTAGAGGAGATCGTTTAGTCTTAAAGAATATCAGATAAAACTCTTCAAAAGAGACTAACAATTCCAAATTCTTTTAAAGAATGGTTACCTCCAAGGTATGACTTACAAACTTTAGGATGAAATTTTATAACCTATTTTTCACTTAATTTTAATAACCTACATAATTTGTTGCCCATTTGTTCATCAGGCGGGAGATCATCCGATGATTTCCTTACTTTTAAAGTGGGGGAAAAGTATTAACGTTTAAATTTTCATTTCGTAATTCATATCTTTGTTATCATTTTTATTTCATAAATTATTATTATTTCAATTAATCTTCGTTAGTAAATATTAGTTATTATTATTATTAATTTAATATTTTAGATTATTATTATTATTTTATTTTTGGTTAGGATTAGCATTCATATTAGTATAATTCATAGTCTTTAATAAAAAGAAAAATATATATAATTTCTATAATTAAAAATTGAATAGGTTAGATAGTTGAGGCCTCTTTATTTAATTGTTAGGAATATTTTTATTTATTTATAGGATGTCGTAGGTAAATAAATGATTTTTTTTTAATATACATATTTTCTCTTAAAATATTGTTTTTATTTCTTTTGTTGCTGGGTTCATATATTTGGGTTCCTTGGTAAGCGAAATATAGAAATAAAATTTAAAAACTGTTGCTCCCCTTCCCTACATTTCTTTGGATGTATAAAAGGAAATGAATGAAGTTAGAGGACTGATCTGAAGCGTTAACTGTTATTTGATGAGTATAATAACTTTTATAATGAGATCTGAAAAGAGACATTTTCAAAAAATAAGATGAATCTGAATATAACTCTCCAATTATAGATATATTCCTATGTATAAATGTTAGAGGCAGTGAAATAATTAAACTATTCTTTCTTCACATCCCCAAATACAGTACAACTCCCAATACATCAAATTCCCTAAATATTCAAAACTTAATTATACAAAGAATTCTTTAAACTGTTCAATTTTTCTTTTCAGGTGTACTAGTATCTAAACTCTAACAAAAATTGCTTTGCAAAATTTATATGATCTGCGAACCAATTATTAGTCAGTGAAATAATGGTTTCGTATGGTTCATACTTACTCACAGATTATAGAACTTTCAGTTTCTCCTCTCCCCATGTGGAGGTTAAACAACAATTAATCAGTACACATTTTCACAGGCAAACTAAACATGAAAAGTAAACCATCCTTGCTGAAAGTATTAAAGCATAGGTTGAGATATTAAAGAACGGCAATTGCCTTGTAGTAAAACAGTTAACAATTTTATATTCTTTTTAATCGGATGTTGGCAAGTTGTCTACAGAAAGTAAATCATTCTGGCTAAATTTTATATTCTCTTTAATCAGATGTTGGCAAGTAGTCTGCAGAAAGTAAATCATTCTGGCTCAAGTTCTAAATCAGAAGTTGAGAAATGGATATCCAAAATATAGTGAGATACCTATGAATCTTATAATCCCATAAATCTATCAAATGTAAGCTAACAATAGAAAGTAAACAGTCTTGGTTGAAAATTTTAACTCAGAAGAAAAAGAAAGAGTAAACACCTTACAGATCAAACTAAGAAAATCCATTAAAATCCTCTATTTTGAAACATGTCTCTGTATGAAATCTATATTTCTACAATGTGAGCATCATATGTGCAAATTGCATGTCTACTAACTACCAGACAGCAAATTAAAGTCCTTTGTTAAATTTGAGTTCAACCACTTAACTATATTTAAAATTTCTGGTTTCAGAAAATTCTACCTTCAGCTGGTGATTGTAATTAGTACTAAAATACATAACTGCTGTGTACTAAACCACTTAAATTTACTAAGTATGAAAACTTTTAAATTATATTTGAAACTCACCTCCCATTGGATTCTCTGTTTCAACAGGGGTCAATTCTGTAACTTCTCCTTCATAGACCTCTTTGACTTCTTTGATACGAAGCCCTATGGCTCTTCGAAAATTTTCCATTAAAACTTCTGTCTTCTTTATTTCTGAGCTGTAGACTTCCGAACCAACCATAGGGCAAAAAGGAACCTAAAGATTTTTTTTTTTTTTTAATTATTACTGATAAATAATTAAGATAAAAAAAAAATGCTAATTAATAGGTTTTTGGCTTTTTGTATTAATTATAAAAAATAAATTACAATCCAATGTTAAATAGGGTTAGAACATATTAAATAAAATTTAAAAAAATGATAAAAAGTCATTATATATATATATATATATATATATATATATATATATATATATATATATATATATATATATATATATATATATATATATATATATATATATATATATATATATATATATATATATATATATATATATTACTGATGGAGCGATACCAAAATTGTTACCGATACCTGAAAACCACAGGTACCTTGGAGCAACTGACCTCTAATCTATCTTGTATTTCAAATTGGGGCAGAGAAAACATAGTAGTCTTCAATGCCTTAAAAACTCAATATTTTTATCTCTCTACTCAACTCAATCTTCCACACAACTATGATATCTTCTTTGAAAACACGTAACTCAAACCTTCATTTTAACCCCAGCAGGCAAACCCTGCTTTTCCCTTATTTTTAGTCAGAGCTGGGTCCCCAGTCAGTCCATACTTACACACCTTTATTTGCTGTGGATCAGGACATTTCGGCCTTTTAAATTGACCTGGTTTCTGACTTGTCCACTAACTCTGGTGGTTAGTAGGCTTCTGGCCTTTGCCACCAGAGGTAATATAAATAAATAAAAATAAAAAATATTTAATGTATTGATATAATAAATCTTCAGAGTATAGACATGTTTTATTTACCTTACTTCCTAACTCCTGGGCAATAGCTAGTGAGATTGCAGTCTTCCCAGTACCTGGTGGTCCAGCAAATAAAATTGCTCTTCCAGACATTTTTTTACTTCGTATTAAATCTACAATATAACCAGCAGCCTGAAAGTTAAAAAAAAAAATAAAAGTTTCATAAAGATTACATTTAATAAAAGAGCAAAACAAATATAAAAATATTGTCGTCTCCAGAAAGAAGTTTATTACCAACCTCACGAGCTTGTAACTGTCCTACTAAACCAGCAGCAGAAGCCTGGGCAGTTCCATCATCATTTAATCCTAACCCTTTTACATGTGAATGGGCATTGATTCTCTGAGTTTTTGTTGTACTTTTAACTTCTTCTATTTTCATCTTTACCAAATTTTATTTTTATTTCTAATTGATAGATTAAAAAATTTTCAATAATACAATAACTGAAAATAAAAAAAAAATATATATATATATATATATATATATATATATATATATATATATATATATATATATATATATATATATATATATATATATATATATTTATATATTTATATTTATATTATATATATTTATATATTTATATATAAAAAAAAAAAAAAAAAAAAAATAAATAAAAAAAATTATAAATAAATAAATATATATATATATATATATATATATATATATATATATAATATATATATATATATATATATATATATATATATATATATATATATATATATATAGGGACCGACCGGGGCTGGAATTTGGCCGGGGCCGGGGTCACCCAAATTTGGCCGGGGCCGGGGCCGGGGCCGGGGTTATGGCCGGGGTTACCTAAAATTTGTAAAGAGGTCAAAAGCACTGAAATTTTAGGTTAAGAAAATTTGATATAAGGTTTATTTAATTGTAAGGAAGGAGTAGAATAGGCAACATTCACTTAAATTAATGATTATATGCATTTTATCTTAAAAAAAAATCAGAAAATTACAGCTTTGTATATTTAAAGTTTAAAAAAAGTACAAAAATTAAAAAAAAAATTATTCTAATTCATAATAGTGATTTAACACGTTTACCTAGGTAAGACCCAAATGTAAAGTTTGAAAAAATGTAAGATATAAAATTATCAATTTAACCTGTATTTATACATATCATTGTTATTTTATTGCTATTTATCAAACTTGTATCATTTAGCTGCATTATTTAAAAATTATTATTTTGTTTATACTTTCAGTCAATATGGCTAAAAGTTCAGCTTCTGCAGTATTTGAATACTTTACAATGTTTCAGGATAGGCTCGAAATAGCTAAATGTAACATCTGCAGTCAGAAAATTAGAAGAGAATCACCTGGTGCTACAAGTAAAAAAAATTTCAACCAAATCTTTTTGGAGTATCTAAAATCAAAACACAAAGATGAACATTCACTAGCAGAAAAGGAGCGGTCAAAAGAAACAGAAAAGAAAAAAATCTTAATTTTCTTATATTTTGTTTGAAATTTTTTTTTTTATTATTTGACTGATTGAGCTGAAATTTTCAAAGTATGTGAATTTTTTCACGAAGTTCTGAGTTGATTTCGAGCATTTTTTTGAGTCTATAACGGTTTGAAACTTATTTGGACCCAAAGTTGAAAAAAATGAATAACTGGGTCAAACACTGGTCCACATGAGCTGAAAATTTATCTGAAAACAACCTTTGCCTCAATTTCTTGCATTGGTGGGAATAGATTTTTGATATCACGTCTAGAAAAAAGTTATAAGCACTTGAAAAAAAATTTGCAAAAATCGTACCCTTCTGGAGGAAAAAATTATTTAAAAAAAAAAAAGCTACCTACTATTTTTTTTATTTGTAAATATTGTTTAGAAGAGGAACAGGGCAACAATTTTTATTTAGTGCATTTTTAAATGCCCTTTGTTTGAAGCGAGATATAGCCTCTCAAACTTTGGGAATTTTTGAAATTTGGCCAAAAATGGACCTTTTTGAAGGCTATATCTCAAAACCAACGAATGTCATAGAATAAAGTACATAGAGGAATTTGTGGCCCCACCCCTCCTCTATACACACCAAAAATAGGATATGTTAGAGTTGTATTTTTTTAAAAAATATTTTGCCTGAAAAGGTGGATTTTTTTAGTTGGTCAGTTTTTGGCTTATAACATTTTTTCTATAACTCTGGGAACAAAAGTCTATTAAAGGCTTTTGTAGCCCATATAATTTTGAATAAATAGTCCAACTTTCAGCTCATTCTAAAAAGTGGTTTGGCACCGCCATTCTATTGAAAAAGGGTAATATTTCCAAAAAAAAAAAAAAAAAAAAAAAAAACTTTTAACCGTAATAGACTCGGAAAAAAGGTAGAAATGGACTTTTCTTACCGGTAAAAAATCTATATACAATGAAAGTTTCAGCAGAATCGGCTGAAAATTTAAAAAAATTTTTTTTTTTTTTATAATTTGCCATTTTAACCCCGGCCGGCAACCCCGGTTTTCCCTGATTTTTAGCCGGGGCCGGGGCCGGGGTCAGTAAAAATAGCCGGGTTTGGCCGGGGCCCCGGTCGGTTCATATATATATATATATATATATTTTCATTAGTCAACAAAGTATTAATTAAATGGTGATACATAAGTTAACTGGCATTTATGGGATAAGTTAGCCATTATTGCTTAAATACAGATATCAATATTTTTATTAACTTATTTCATATTATCCCATTTTTATGAAATAAACTTATAATTCCATGCTTCATTATTCTTTGTATTATGCATATATTTTTAATAGTTAAAATAATAATATTTCACTGTAATAAAAGTAATTGCTTATACTCTTTTATATGTAACATCTGCAGCCAGGAAATTAGAATTTAAGGACCTCCGGGTGGCCCAAGGAAAAAATTTTCAACCAAATCTTTATGGCAGCATCTAAAATCAAAACACAAAGATGAACATTCACTAGCAGAAGAGGAGTGGTCAAAAAAAAAAAAAAAAAAAAAAAAAAATATTAAAAAAAGAAAAAAAAATATAATTTTTTTATAGGTTTACAGTTATTAAAAGTTTATCTAAATGAATTAAACCTAAAAAAAAAAAGTGAGGAAGAGCACTTTTATTCAGTAAAAATACCAAATACTTAAAAATGTTACCATAAAAAATATAAATTTTTTGTATACTAATAGCATTACTTTTGAATTTTGTTATTGGAATAAATAATATATCAATATTAAAATTGATATTCAATAAATATGTAGTGAAAATTTCTACTCAATAGTACTCACAAACTCTGGAGAAAAAGAAGGGGAAAAGGAGGGGGGAGGGGAATTGCAGAGCTGCTAGTAGATAAATACTTATCTGTCACAGAGCCATAATCAATATAGTTACTACATTTATATATATATATATATATATATATATATATATATATATATATATATATATATATATATATATATATATATATATATATATATTGGTCTATTCATATATTAAAATTTCAAATACACTGTATATCAAAATATATAATGATATACAATATTTTGTATAGGAATATGGTAATAGTTAGATTCAGCACAACATCTCTATGTTTTGACTATATTGAATATATAAAGGCAAAATATACTGAAATTCATAAAAATCACAAATTGAAATGCAGAAAAATAAATTCCACCACCACTCACAGGTCTGTGATTATTGAATATTCATTGAAAGTATATAGACTAAATATATTGTAATGCATAAAAACATCATATTTAAGCATGGAAAAGTGTAAACAACTATTCACGGGTCAGAGGGTATGGAAGGAAGAGCCCCTCATAGACAAATGTCTTTGTGCTGTGCATTTGCATCTTTTATAATGGGTATTAATAATAACATTTATATCAAGAAAATTTTAATTTACATTAAATAGTACTGCAATTCAGCAGTGAAAATATAAATGCATGACACATGATCATTGAGTGGTGGTGATATTAAATTTTCTTTTCTTAAATATTTTTTTTTATATACTTCAACATATTTTGTCATTATATTTTCAATAATTACCGATCTGTGACTGGTAGTAAATTTTGATTTTGAATTTCCGTATATTTTATCTTTATATTTTAAATATAGTCAAAATGCAAAGATGTTGTACTGGATCTATTTCCAGAATATTATTTATTTCTTTTAAAATACTCTTTTTCACTTATTTATCCTAAACTCATTTAGATATATTTTTATATATTTTCAGTAGAGTAAAAAAAATGCTTAGCTGGACTTAATATTATCAGGCCTATATAGTATATGCAATAATTTTGGAAATGGTTTTACTATGGTTTTCCCTAATCCTGGTGGATTCATACTGGCCTCTGATCTTTCCCCATTAGTGATAAAAAAAGCTTGTCAAAAACAAAGCAAGCTGGTGGTATTTGAAGACTGGGATTGTCTCTGATAGCCCAGCCCACCATCTAAAATCTTATAGGCCTAAGGTAATTGCTTTAACTTCATATCCACAACATTGGAAAATTACAATATGCAAGCAATGTTTCCTCATTTGAATAGGGAGATTACTCGAGCAAACATGGGCCTAGGCATAATCTATACTCGATCTGTGATCTAGGCCATTGGTTTGTATAATATAAAAGAATAGCTTAAAAGATTATAGATGAATAAAAGGTCAGACATAATATCCCGAAATTTTAAAAATTGTGTTGAAAGTTACTTCAAATTTTATAATGCAATTTTTCAAACTAACATGAAATACAAAACAAACACACCATGCGGAACAAAATCTAGATAGGTCGACTGGAGACTCAGAATGCTCGGTACCATGGCAACCATTGAAAATGTGTCATGAACAGAACATTTTCTAATTATGGTTTCCTTCGTTCAATTAGAAATTAAAAATTCCAATCAAAATTGCAATAAATAATTTTATAAAGTGCTTCCATCATAATTTGCGTTAAAGCTTATTCGTACAAAAAAGTAAATATAAGAAATATTTAATAATATATTAATAAGAATATATGAAATCTATTTAACATATAGAGTAAAACTGATTTCTATAAAAAAATTTATATATATCCACTATTTTATCTACTGTATATATTTTTGTCTATTTTAAGTTTCATTTACATTGGAGACATTCTACTGAATTTTTCTTTTTAGGTTTGTGTAATTTTTTTTTTTAATGTAGCCACTTTCAGGCACTTGACTAGAAAATTTTTTTTAAAGGTATTTCAAAATGTCATTATTTTCATATTTTCTCGTAAAACAGAGTTCAAGTTAATTTTGTGGATGAGTTGAGGTATTTTCTTTTCTTAAACTTTACTACCATAGTCTTTCAAATAAATCCCCCTACTTTACCTCTACCGTTCTTATATATATATATATATATATATATATATATATATATATATATATATATATATATATATATATATATATATATATATATATATATATATATATATATATATATATATATATATATATATATATATATATATATATAAAGAAACTTCGAGAACCAATATTCTAAAAAAAAAACAATCATAGTAAGTGTTCTAAATTATTTAATTGTTACACTAATTTCGACCCTTCTCTTTCAGGTCGAGGTTTTTAAAATATAAAGAGAGCAAAATTCAGCTACAGGTTTTTATATTTAATATGTTATAACAAATTTTGAATTCCGTAAGTAATGTAATGAGTGGTCATCGACATAATAATGAAGAGGTGATGAAGTAACGGATAAGTCATTCAAGAACATTAGAATAATGGAGATGGTAAAATAGATATAATAACTTACAGCTAAATTTAACTAGTTGTTTGGTTTTGATCTGAAAGAAATATGAATTAGTTTAAATGAAATAGAGATCTTGGACTTGTCATATACGATTCCAAAGAATTGTAGTCTTTGAGGAGTTCTGAATTATAAATTAACAATTAGAACTTATTATCGAGGTATATTTTGAATAGAAGTATCAATTGAAAGGAAATAATAAAAAAGAAGTGAAAATAAAAACTACCTCATACCTTGAATTTAGAACTTTTAAGCCTTATAATGAACAAAATAACTTACATTTTGTTTAAACGTCTAAAAACATTGAAAACCGGTAGGTGCCAAACTGTTAAGTGCCACATCGATATAAAAAAAAAATTTATTTAGGAGAATTTAATATAATTTCTCCAATGCAAAAGAAAACTTTAAAATAGACAAAATAGTAAAAGTATATAAATAGTTAATTTATAAAACCTTGAGCAACCCCACTATTAATAAATTTTAGAGAACAAATGGTTATAGTCTTCAGTAGCTATTATAGACTGATTAATATGAAAATTACAGTTAGATGAAGAGATCAAGAAAGAAAATAGTTTTATATCAATTCTTTGTACTATATTATATCAAAAGCTTGTTATATATCACAACGTAATATTAAATTAAATCAAACCGTATATATGCCCAGCACCATAAATGTATGTACTTCAAAAATTTTTCCGAAATACCAAAAGACAGAGATCAAAGAGTTAGGAAAAAAGGGAAAATTCCTATTTTAGTTCCTTTGGGAAAACATACTAGCTCCCAAGGCAAGAACAAAAGAACGTAAGAAAATCAAAGAGAGTGCGAAAGTAAATGAGATTATTAAAGTCTATCCCATCCTAGCCCCGGTACGTGTAATTATGATAATAAAAAATCACCAACAAAACTTAACCAGCAACCAGCAATTATTTTTCTTTAATTACAACTGGTATATCAGTACAAAATGAATGCAACTTAAGTTAAATAGTGGATAATATAAAAATTATATCTATACAAAGAGTTAAACATCCATTTTTTCTACTATAAATACATATAAAATAAAGAGAGAAATGCCTATTTACGTCCAAATCATTCAAATAACTCTCCAACTTACCTTTTAAAAGTCGCAAAAGAACTACTATAGCTATCACATTATGAACAATTCCAAAAATTAGCTATTCAATTACTGAAAAATATATTTTCTTCCGAACCAGGAAACCTTTTAGTTTACTTTTTCCGTATAACCTCTAGTTATTTTATACTATGATTTGAGGAATTAGGATATTTCCAAGTTTTTTTCGGTCAATAAGATATTGAGAATAGGACAGTATACTTTGCTATAGTATTTCAAGCTCAGAGAGAATAAAATTCACATGTTAACGAGAAATTACCGTGGTAGGCATAAATGAGTTCCAATAGGTGAGGAATTCATTGTAAAGGGGTCATCTAAAGTGGAGTTAAAAGTTAATGTTTAAACGAACTATTCAGTTTTAACAGAAGAAAAGACAGCTATTAGGAACAGTCAAAAGAAATTAAGGAAGTGAGAGGAACAAGAAAGAAACAAAGTTAGGAATATCATTTTTTGGTGAAATTTGGGGTTGAATAAGATAATTTGGTTTTGAGAAAGGTTTACTACTAAAGAATCAACTTCAGATTTTCAGTCAATCTCTGAGTATAAATATTTTCTTTGTCTTTCTTTAAGTATTTATTTTTCAGTAATTAATATTTTGCAGTCAGTTGTCATGTCATTTATATATATATATATATATATATATATATATATATATATATATATATATATATATATATATATATATATATATATATATATATATATATATATATATATATATATATATATATATATATATATATATAGTCATGCATAAATGTATGACTTAAAACCCCGATTTTCATTTGTTTTCGAATTGCAGTGTTCTAAAGGTTTGATAGCCAGGTCACATAATATTTAAATGAAACTTTTCCATAATGATGGATTGCTGAGGTAGGACTAGTAGTTGGCCTCCAAGATCTCAAGACCTCACAAAATCAGTTTTTTGCTTATGGGACTGGTTGAAAAGTGAGGTATTCAAAAGAATGATAGACAAACGAGGTGCACTAATTCTTCGTAATTTGAATGTTATAACTCACATAAAAGAAAAGAGAAGATCTTTGGAGAGCAACAAATGCTGTTCACAGATGTGTCAGAAAATGTATTGACGTCCATATTACCATTTCAAATTTGCAGTAAAATTAATAAACCTTTCAAATAAACTTGTGTTACCCTGCTTGATCATATTTAAACCTTTGGTATGCTTAGCAAACAGAAATTGGATTACAACTTTTGGTTTTTTTAGTCATACATTTTTGTGTAGAATACACTCCCGTAGTTTGGTGCGTTCCTCTCGACTCCATTTATATATATATATATATATATATATATAT
>SEYY01001125.1:526295-531295 GCA_009176605.1 Armadillidium nasatum | reverse complement strand
TATATATATATATATATATATATATATATATATATATATATATATATATTTCTTTAAATAAAATTAAATTACTTATATATTTTCAATTTAAATGCCGAAAGTATATTGTATCGAAAGATGTGTTGCTTCTCCAAATATTTTAATAATAATTTTATTAAATTTCTTTAAATAAAATAATAATAATAATAACAAGACCATATGCGTAGCCCTACGGGATACGCATATGTGCTTGTTATTATTATTATTATTATTATTATTATTATTATTATTATTATTATTATTATTAGGCCAAACTTCGGTTTAAACCAGTTACATATTTAAAAACTACTGAACCTACGCAAAAAAGGATTATATTTTTAGAATCCTTGTCGAATTTCAGTTAGGAAAATTGGGAAATAAAAAATAAATTCTTATAATAATAAAGTTTATATAAGTAAAGTTTACTTATTTTTAATTCTCGCGAGAATCGTACGTCTGGCAATGTCAGTTTTTTTCAATTTTTTCGAAATTGGAAAAAATGGGAAATACCCCAAATCGTCGACAGGAAAAGTAGTCGACAATATTATCATCACTCACGGGTTGGGGGGTACGGGGGCAGAGCCCCTGTAGACAAATGCTCGGTATAACACCAAATTTAAGTTTGTTACGTCATCAATTGTCTTGTTACGTCATCAATTGTCGTACAAAACCATTTTTATTTTTATTTTTTATTTTATTTATTTTCAAACATTTTATACTTTTCCTACCTGAAATTCGACAAGGATTCTAAAAATATAATCCTTTTTTACGTAGGTTCAGTAGTTTTTTAAATATGTAGCTGGTTTAAAACCGAAGTCTGACCTTATTATTATTATTATTATTATTATTATTATTATTATTATTATTATTATTATTATTATTATTATTGGTAGGAACAGATATAACAAGTTGGCGTGTATTTAACAACTACGCAAGGGCAATTTTCTAAAATTAAATTCTTAGAATCTTCTTCAATAATAATAATAAAAAAAAAGTTTTAGATGAAACAGCCACCTCACCCGACGGACATCCAAGTCCAGCGCCGCGGGACCACAAAACATTAATACGGAAATGTTCGCCCCAAAATCTTGTATAATTTTTTTTTTTTTAAAGTCATATTTTGGAATTGTAAATTTTTTTTTTTTTTTTTTTTTTTTTTTTTTTTAAACATGAGTTATACAATGACTCATTAGCGGTGACTGTCGCATAACGAAATCAAAATCGCCCATATTAAGTCTTATATATATTTATATATTATATATATATAATATATATATATATATATATATATATATATATATATATATATATATATATATATATATATATATATATATAATATATATATATATATATATATATATATATATATATATATATATATATATATTATATATATAATATATATATATATATATATATATATATATATATATATATTTAATAAACTCTGATCAAGAAAGGTCAGGCCTACCCAGTCAGTACCCATAACAAATGAAAAGAACAAGAGTAATTCCAAAATTAAAGGTCGAAATGCCTCGTTTGAATGGAAGGCAAAGAAGATTGAAAAATACTAAAGAAGAAATACTTCAACACTTTACCATTTGAGTACACAACAAAATAACAGCAAACTTTGATAACAGTAATATAAAAGCGAAGTTTTAAAAGCTGAAAAGACCTCTTAATTGTAAGAAAGCAGCTTCACCAAAATTTATTTTTATTTAGTAAATAATAAGAAAAATTCATTGAGGCATTGTGGTCACTTTTGGGGGGACATTATCTGCAATGTTAATAAAAAGAATGAGCACAGCTGCTAGGGTTGGGGTTAGAAAATCGATGAGAAAGAACGTTAATGCTCAGAAAAAGTAATGAATGGAAGCCTCCTCCATGGATGAGTTATTTAAATAAACTATTCAGAAAAACAGCCTCTAATAGTGACTCAGTTATGAATGCCCGATACAGACGGAGATTAAAGAAACTGAGAGAGAGAGAGAGAGAGAGAGAGAGAGAGAGAGAGAGAGAGAGAGAGAGAGAGAGAGAGAGAGAGAGAGAGAGAGAATTCAAAAAGGAAAAAAAACTTCCTTTTAAAAAAATCATGGAACATTTAATATATATATATATATATATATATATATATATATATATATATATATATAATATATATATATATATATATATATATATATATATATATATATATATATATATATATATATATATATATATATATATATAATATATATATATATATATATATATATATATATATATATATATATATATATATATATATATATATATATATATATATAAATATATATATATATATATATATATTATATTAATATTTTTATTAAAAATAAAAATTGCACTTAAATGTGAAATAGGAAATGCTTTCAAATCATTAAGAACGTACAAGAAATTGCAACCTTGGAATAAAGGGCAACATTAGACTTAAACCTTTAAATTTCAGAAAATTGAGATTCACATATATATATATATATATATATATATATATATATATATATATATATATATATATATATATATATATATATATATATATATATATATATATATATATATATATATATATATATATATATATATATATGTCGGTGTGTGTGTGTGTGTGTGTGTGTTTGTTTGTGTTTTTGTGTTGTGTGTGTGAGAGAGAGAGAGAGAGAGAAGGAGAGAGAGAGTTTATAAAAGGACAATTGTCTAAACTCTATTCATTCATTCATTCATTCAATTTTTTTTATAATTTTAGATATGCTAACTAAAATTCATTATACAATTATTGAAATACATTTTCTTTAGTAAAAGAAATCTTTTATTTTGAGGATTCTAATACATATATTTTTGGCGAATTTCGACACAGAATTTTTTTTTTTTTTTTTTTCCTAAAGGTGAGTTTCAGAGAAACATTTTACATCATATCTGAACTCTTTCTTCAAGGTTGAATAGATCAAGTTTTCAGAAATTATCATACATCGTGACAAAAGATATAATTTAACAATGAACAATTTTAAATGTCAATTGATGATATTGCTACTGACAGTTTTTTTATTTTTTTTTATTTTTACACATCACCACCTCTCACGGGCAGAGCCCTATTCAAGGAGGGGGTGTTAACATCAGTATATATATATATATATATATATATATATATATATATATATATATATATATATATATATATATATTATATATATATATATATATATATATATATATATCAATATGAAAATACATTAATAAAAATTATCATCACTATACCACTACCATTGATATAAGCACGAACCTTGTAACTTACTCTATATATAACATTATTACATATATTTTTTTTTTTTATTTATTTATTTTTTTTATTCTTTTTATATTATTAATAATATATTTTTTTTTTTTTTTTTTTTTTTCCTACTTACCTAATCTATCTGACTTAATGAATATGGAAGGAATTCAAACCGATTTTGTTTAGAAGATTTGCAGGTGATTCCTTTCTAATTCCTTTTTAAATCTTGTAAATATATTATTATTTATTCCCAAAAATATCAATTTTAAACATTCAAATATTAAATTCTTATTGGAAGGTGAAAATAAACCTCCTTGGCCTTTTCTGATTTAAAAATATATAAGGAAAATAAATTTCAATCAAAAGTTTTTGGAAATCAACATTCAAAGGATTAACTATTAAATTTAGTTCTTTTATCACACAAGTATATAAATTTAATATGATTAAAATATTTGATTAAAATGTTGAAATATATGAACATTCAAAATCTCTCCTACATAATTACATATTATGAATTGTGGACTTCCTAAAAACGCTATTTCTAAAGAAGGGATTCATAATTGTTTATGTGTTGGGGAAACAAAATTTAAAATTTCATCAGAAATCTTCTACTGAATTAACAGTACCAAATGAAAGAAATCCTGCATAGGAAATTACCTTTTATGGAAAATATAACTTAAATTCACTATTAAAAACAAATTACCCCTAGTTTAAATTCAAATCGGTGTTTTCAAATGAAATTAAATATGGAAGGTTCCTTAAAGTTAAAGAAAAAAAAAAGTGTCCTTTCCTTTCTGAGATGTCACCTACATAGGAAAGGCTACACGAAGTCTTTCTGTTCATATTGCTGAGCATAAAGGTATTTCTTATAAGACTTTGGAACATTTGAACCGTCCACCATATTCGGCCACTAACTCTCCTTCTCTTTAAAAGGATCATACGATACAGGACTCAAATGTTATAATTTTGGACTCCGAAAGTCAACCTGACCTCCATTCTTGAGAATCCTTAATATTTAGCACCAAGTTTTAAATTTAAATGAAAATTGGCATTCAGAAAATATTTTGATATTATTTTTGTTATTTATTTATATATATATATATATAATATATATATATATTATATATATATATATATATATATATTATATATATATATATATTATATATATATATATATTGTGTGTGTGTGTGTAAAATAAATTAATAGAAATAATCATAAATAATAATAATAATAATAATAATAATAATAATAATAATAATAATAATAATAATAATAATAAAAATAATAATAATAATAGTTGATCCTGGAATCGTCTGGTCAAGATGTGTTTAAAATCAGAGAAAGCAGAAGAAAAGCCTCGTGAAAGCGAAGGAAGAAAAGGGAATCTGAAGAGAAGTGAAATACTGTTTCAAAGAAACGTCGATTGTGGAAGGAGAGAAAAGTAGTTCACGTTTGACGAAATCAGTCTTCAAGAAAGAATATCAATAATTATTTTTTTCATATTTTATTTCGAAATTTGAAAAAAACGAAATTTAATTTAAAAACAAATTAATAAAAATATGTTAGAAATTTTATAAAATTTGTTTGTGAAGCAACAAAAGTCTGAGGCAACGTTCTTTTAAAAAGAAGATTTAGTATTAGAGGCAAAATAAACTCATCTATTTGAACACTGATTTTAAAAGTA
>SEYY01001125.1:504644-512144 GCA_009176605.1 Armadillidium nasatum | reverse complement strand
ATCCGTCCTAGGAGATCCAGGTCTGCTTCCAGATCTCGTCAACTTTTACCCTCAACATTAATCAGTGATGACAGTAGTTGTAATTCCTCGTTAGTGAAAGATGCAATTTGTAAAAACAAAGGGAAACTGCCATACCGAAAAGTAAACAGTGCCGAAAGAATGCCACATATCACTAAACAGTGCCAAGATATTGCTTCCCACCTTGGGTCTAATAAAAATTATAAATCAGAGGAAATCGACTTTTCTGTCAATGAGAGTGACTGGAGGAAGTATGATGTGATAGTGACAGAAAAACTAGACTCTCTGTTGAAAAAGAAAGAGGAACCAGAAGGAGGGTATTTTAGTTTGGAAAGAGAAGAAGCGGAAGAATTAGAACATTTAGATGACAATGGCGACCATTTCGAAAGAGAAAACTCAAGTGAAACTATTTATGTTGCTCAAGCTGTTTCTAAAGAAGGAAAACTGAATGACATTCACTCTAATGATATTCACTCCAAGTATGATCAGTATACTATCGAGGAGATTTACTCTGAAGTTCCTTTCTCAAATCAAGGACAAGAGGTAGGCTTTGTTGACGATGAGGGTCTGTATGAAGAGATATTTTTTGATAAGAGCAACGATATAAATCCAACCATATTCAGTAATGCAAGCTATGGAGAAACAACACCCATCAGTATAAAAGTCACTCCTGAAGTAGATAATTACAATAATACTCAAAGCATGCCTAAGGTATATAAAGATATAATATCTCCAAAAATAGAGAAGAGTTCATCTTCTACAATAGTGTATATCGGTGGTGAAGACAAAGCTTCAAAGGATTCAGAAAGCTCTTCCGTTCCTTTGAAACATTCCTCATCTTGTAATAATTTAATCCCAAGATCTTGTGATAACATTTCGGATAAACGTCTATCATTTATCGACGTTAACGATAAGCCTCGCTTCGATGACGATCATCGTGAGAATCGATCAGGTTGGTGTGGTTGTCAAACGAGGTCAGATTCCCAGTTTAGTCACTCTGCCTCTTGCATTAAGAGTAGATCAGGAATTCTGTCTGGCAAATGTTCCTTCATAGATGCCCAGAAAATTGAAGACAAGAGGCATCCAGAAACATTTTCAAAATTAAATGAATTTTTATCTACTCCGTCAAAAGATGAAGATTCTTCTAATACCGAAACGGACTATGAGTTATGTGATATTGATCTTGATATGTTTGCACCCAAAACAGTTAATGAAGATAGGCTTTATTTGAAAAATAGGGAAAATATGTTAAGATCGTCATCTGAAGCGCATTTAAATCACCAACCTTTAAATCCCATTTCTTTCTCCTCCAAATTTTCAAAATCCACGGTAGAAAATCTTCCCAAATCTAAAGACATTATTTCTCCCAAAACTTTTAAAGGGTTCTTAGAAGATTCGATCTTCAACCCCCCTGACTCTGAATCACCTTCTGACGAAAATGAAGATTTAATACTTAAGGAAAATCAAATTGTAACTTGTATAACCGACTCAGACTCTTCTTCTTCTTCATCTTCCTCTTCAGATGAAGATGAAAATGAAGATTGTGAGAAAGTGTCACCTTGGTTGGAAGCTCAAAATGAATTCGAATTCGTAGCCTTTCAGAAAGATGACCCAAAAACCCCAACGAGGCCAAATAAAAAGAAAAAAAACAGAAAATTTATTTCGATTCCAAAATTGTTTTCAGCTTCTTTTCTTCAAGAAAATAATTCAAGATTTAAAAATTATTTAGCAGGTAAGAATTATTATTATTATTATTATTATTATTATTATTATTATTATTATTATTATTATTATTATTATTATTATTATTATTATTATTATTATTATTATTATTATTATTATTATTATTATTATTATTATTATTATTATTATTATTATTATTATTATTATTATTATTATTATTATTATTATTATTATTATTATTATTATTATTATTATTATTATTATTATTATTATTATTATTATTATTATTATTATTATTATTATTATTATTATTATTATTATTATTATTATTATTATTATTATTATTATTATTATTATTATTATTATTATTATTATTATTATTATTATTATATTATTATTTTATTATTATTATATTATTATTATTATTATTATTATTATTATTATTATTATTATTATTATTATTATTATTATTATTATTATTATTTTATTATTATTATTGTTATTATTGTTGTTATTGTTGCTGTTATAAAATCAATATTATTATTATTATTATTATTATTATTATTATTATTATTATTATTATTATATTATTATTATTATTATTATTATTATTATTATTATTATTATTATTATTATTATTATTATTATTATTACTATTATATTTATTATTATTATTATTATTATTATTTATTATTATTATTATTATTATTCCTCAATTCATATTTAAAAATATTTACTAAAATCCTTATTTGTATTATTGCTTTAAAGACCTTGCGAATAAGTGTGAAGTTTAAAAAAATTTGCGAAGGAATGCCTCAAAATAAAATAAAAATAAAAAAAAATAAAAAAATTTATTTAAAAAATTTTTTTTTTTTTTTTTTTTTTTTTTTTTTTTTTTTTTTAATATTATTATTATTATTATTTTATTATTATTATTATTATTATTATTATTATTTATTATTATTATTATTATTATTATTATTATTATTATTATTATTATTATTATTATTATTATTATTATTATTTGGCAAACTAGGGCAACAAGAAATGATTTCAATCTATTAAATGTCATTATATTCCAAGCATATACGAGTATATATATATATATATATATATATATATATATATATATATATATATATATATATATATTATATATATATATATATATATATATATATATATATATATATATATATATATATATATATATATGGGAGGGAGGGGAGAGAGGTTTGGATGAGGGAGATGATTTACAAATTAAAGTGTATAGGGAGAGATTGGAGCGAGTCACTTTATTTAAGCTCCTGGGGTTGATTTTTGGAGGGGGGGATGTTAATATAGGCAATGAAATTGGGTATAGAATAAGAGAAGGGGAGAAGGTGTTGGGTGATTTGAGGGATATTTGGAATAGAGGAAGGTTACCAAGGGAGGTGAAGGTTAGAATGCATGAGGGATGTTGTATACCGGTGGTTATGTATGTGAGCGAAGTATCGAGGTTAAAAGCGACGAAGAGAAAAATATAGAAGTTTTCGGAAAGAAATGTCTGAGAGTGGTTTGTGTTGGTAGAAGAGATAGAGTCAGGAATGTTAGAATAAAGGAAATGTGTGGTTGGAGAAGGAGTATGATTGAGAGAATTGAGATGCTGAGATGGTTTGGGCATTTTTGTAGCATGAATGATGAGAGAATGGCTAAAAAGGAATTTGTTTCAGAAGTGGAGGGTGTGAGAGATAGGGGGAGACCGAAGGGAGGTTGGATGAGTATTGTCAAGGAGTTGCTAAGGGATAGAGGGATGAATTGGGAGGCGGGTGTGCGGTTGACAGAAGACAGGAATGAATGGAAAAGATTGGTAGAGGGGTGAGTCTTTGAATGGATGTGGCCTGCGTTAGACACCACCCCACGATTGTGGGAAAATTAGAATATATATATATATATATATATATATATATATATATATATATATATATATATATATATATATATATATATATATATATATATATATATATATATATATATATATATATATATATATATATATATATATATATATATATATATATATATATATATATATATATATATATATATATATATATAGTCACATGACAATAATTAATTAGATATTTTGACTGTCAATGAATAGAAAGACCTTTGATATTTAATATTATTATTATTTTTTTACTTCACAATTTTTTATACTATGATATTATGATACTAAAAAAAAGGCAATAGTAAAAAGGTTACTAAAAAGTACGCGAACTTACTTCCTTGTGTAGCTCCACACCACCAAATGCATGGAATTGAATTTTGTTTTAAAAGTGTTATCAAAAAGGGAATTTTTTTTTTCTTTTTTTAAGGGATTATAGAGGGAGTTACTTGTCACGTAGGACTTGTAGATTAGCGTTGATTAATATTGATTTTTAACATTTAAATATATTGTGGCAATGGCGGTTGAAAAAAATAAAATTTTTATGTAGTATTATTTATTATTGTTATTTTGATCTTATTTAGAATTAGATAAGATGAACACACGTAGAGAGAGAGAGAGAGAGAGAGAGAGAGAGAGAGAGAGAGAGAGAGAGAGAGAGAGAGAGAGAGAGAGAGAGAGAGAAATAAAGGTTAAAAGGCATCTAAATCTTATCCTTGTAAATAGTAAAAAGATTTTAGTTTTCCGTTTTTTAACATTATGCAATAAAAAGGTTTCGGAATTTAACATTTTGAATTTTATTAATTATTTTTTTTTTCTTTTTTTTTTTTTCCTTTATGGCTTTGATGGAATTTTATAATATTTAATTATCCTTATTAATATTATAATACTTTGACTTCAAATACCAGTACAAATAATTAAAATAAAACTTTAACTACGCCTTAAACTTACTTAGTAACAAAATATATTAAAAATTAAAATATACCTTTAAGATAAATCCTTTTATTTATTTTTTATTTATTTATTTATTCATTTATTTATATTTATTATTTTTTGTGCTTGAAAATAAATTATTTTTCTTACTATTATAAAAAAAATATTATTCAGAACTTTTATACTTTTAGTATTACAGAATCAATTGTCCAAATAATAATAATAATAATAATAATAATAATAATAATAATAATAATAATAATAATAATAATAATAATAATAATAATAATAATAATAATAATAATAATAGGTAAATGGTTTTAAAACTAATTCTGAAGTAAAATAAAATTCTACGTTTCAAACAAACACTTCGGACATTTTCAATAAGGAATAAATTATTTAAAATAATAAAAAATTAATATTTAAAATTATTTTAAATTGATAATAAATATTAATAAAAAAAATAACCATTTTTAATCTGAAAAAAAAATTAAATTAAAATGACCTTATAGAATTACTTGAAAATATTTAAGAAATTGGACATTCTGAATTTAAAGTTAATCTTTTATTATTCTTCCTCAATACAAAGCAAAAATTGTCCTAACGAATCGTTGGGACAAGAGACAAAAAAATGTCACTGTAAAATTTTCAATAGAGAAAAGACATGCTAAGCATAAGAAAGTAGCTTCACCGATTTATTTTCTAATAAGAAAATAACTGAAAAAAAAAAATTGTTGTGACATTTTTACCACTTGTCCCAACGATTCGTTAGGACAATTTTTGTAGTGATAACTGTGAAGCGACATCCTCTTATCAAGAGTATTTGTTATGGACGAGAAGTAAGTAGCATTAAGTCTACATTACAAACATTAAATTATTACTCATAATTTGAATTATTACTCATGATTTGAATTATTACTCATGATTTGAATGATTACTCATAATTTACTCAGGTTGAAATGCACGACTCTCAGTTTCAACTGCTTATAATTGGGTCTTAATACATATCTTTTGGAAGAAATAAACTTCATATATTTTTCATATATTCCTCTTTGAAAAATCTACGAAATAATTATAATAATGATAACAATAATAATAATAATAATAATAATAATAATAATAATAATAATAATAATAATAATAATAATAATATATAATAATAATGTTGATAATATTAATAGTAATAATAATAATAATAATAATAATAATAATAATAATAATAATAATAATAATAATAATAATAATAATAATAATAATAATAATAATAATAATAATAATAATAATAATAATAATGATAATAATAATAATAATAATAATATTTAAAAGCTTCGTTGTAAATATTATAATATATATATATATATATATATATATTATATATATATATATATATATATATATATATATATATATATATATATATATATATATATATGTGTGTGTGTGTGTGTGTGTGTGTGTGTGTGTGTGTGTGTGTGTGTGTGTTCTTTTGTGCTTCTAATTGAATATATTTTAACAGACAAGAAAATATTAACTAATTAGACTAATACTGATAAAATTAAAGTAATATTTTTTTAAATTAGCTAATAAATAATAAAATAAATAACCAAAAAAGTAAAATTAAAAAACAATTTATTGATAAATATTATATGTTAACAATAAATATTAAAAATTTAGTATTGTAAAGAAAATGTGATTAAAAATTAAATCATATATGCAAAATAATAATAATAATAATAATAATAATAATAATAATAATAATAATAATAATAATAATAATAATAATAATAATAATAATAATATTAATAATAATAATAAGGATAATAATAATAAATATAATGATAATAATAATATCAATAATAATAATAATTATGATGCTAATAATAATAATAATAATAATAATAATAATAATAATAATAATATTTCTTTAATAGATTTGAAATTTATTTTTCATTATCATTGCGGGATAGTGTTTTGAAAGTGTGAATATTTTTGTAATTGAAAATTTTGTTGTGATATTATTATTATTAATTATTATTATTATTATTATTATTATTATTATTATTATTATTATTGTTATTATTATAATTATTATATTAAAGTTATTATTATTATTAAAATTATTAGTTTTTTATTTATGTTTATGATTTTAATTTTATTAATACTACTATTCTTACTACAGTTATTATTATTAATATTATTATTACTATTAGTAGTAGTAGTAGTAGTAGTATTGCGTACCAGTTTAATGCACACTAGTTCTATGATGTCGTTAGATTCATATTTGCTCATTTTTTTATTTTTTTTTTTTACCTGAATTAAAATTAAATTTAATAAAATTGTATTTCCTTTTCATGAAATTAATTTTTAGAAATTAATATTTAACTCATTATACACACAGACACACATACAAGCACACACACACACACCTAAACTAGCACACATACGCACACACAAGCACACAAAGCACAAACACACACACACACACACACACACCTACACACACCATCACAAGCACACACACAAGCACATACCTACACACGCTCACTACACACCACTTTTAATTAAATTTTTACGAGTAAATATTTTTTTTATCGAAATTTGAATGAATTGTTAATGAAGTCAAAAGTAGAACTCTCCAAAACCTTTTAAAGAGATGGGAGGGAAGTGTCAAAATAATGCAAAGCAAATAATAATAATAATAATAATAATAATAATAATAATTAATTAATAATAATAATTAAATAATAAAAAATCAAAATAAAATATTGTAATAAAAAATAATATTAATAACTCTTGCTAATAATAATAAATAATAAAATAAAAAAATAAATAATTAAAATAATAAAAAATAATAATAATAATAATAATAATAATAATAATAATAAAAATAATAATAATAATAATAATAATAATAATAATAATAATAGTGCGAGTAT
>SEYY01001125.1:497144-499644 GCA_009176605.1 Armadillidium nasatum | reverse complement strand
TTCTTCAGGAATCTTCAGAAGTATTTTTCAGATGACTATAATCTTCTTTCATCTGATTTGTTTAATATTTGTGTGTTTTTTTTTATTTATATGCAGTAGTGTTGATTACGTGTAGGATTTAATGAATTTTTAACTTGTATTTTATTTTTTTTATTGAAAGCTTGTTCTTATCGGACATTGCCGCATTATAGAAAGAGAGGTCTTTAGAAAGTTGTTTGCGAGGATCTACACGAGGGGTTGAAGTCGGGATTTATGTATTGTTTATATAAATTTACAGGAATCTTCAAAAACACTTTTTTCAAATTCCTGAAGATCTTATTCAATACAGTCCAGTTAGTATTAAGTTTCCAGATAGCTAAACTCCCCGTTATATTTCACGGAAATTTTCTTGGTGTAAAGGTCTTGGACAGGGTTTCAAAACCGGGGTCTACATGAACCCCTAGGGGACCACATAACCTTTGATGGGTTCATATGGGCCCCCTATGAACCACAGAAGCTTTAAGGGGTTCCTCAAGTAAAAATGTTTATTTAATATAGGAATATTCCATATGAGTATATGGAGACCCACATAAGTAAAGTTAGGACCCAGGGGGTCCACAAGCAAAAAAGGTTGGGAACCCCTGGTCTATGGGAGGAGAGGTGGGTTCAACAAAGTGAAAATTAGAATAAGAACATCAGATGTTACAGGAATTTATAAGAAAAGAAGATCGAATATCAGGGCAAAGGGTGGTTGAGAAGTGTATAGTTCCTTACTGTTTCAACCTTATTTTTTCTAAGATTTTCGTCTTAGTTGGACAAAACAATGTCTTCGATTTATAGCTTCATATTTTTTAATTTTTCTCTTGATTAGTTGCAACACATCAGGAAATACAAAAGTTTTTCTCCGGAATCGTCACGAGCGCAATCTCAGCATATCTACTGTCTACCGTGGCACAACGGTAGAGTGTTTGACTGACGTGCTTGAGGGCACCGGTTCGATTACACTTGGGGGCCATAGGCATATGCTACCTAGAAAAGATCCTCTCCTCGAATAGGGCAATGCCCGTGAGATTTGAACTTTAAAAAAAAAAAGTGATGTTATTAATATAAAGCCGACATTGTTATTACCCTTAATAGTTTTCTTTTATTTTAATAATCTCACAAAAGAGGTGAAAATAGACATTGTATAATTACAGTTAAAACACATTTTTAATAAAGAACTATTCTGATTTTTCATCTACTATTTTTAACAGCTAAACAACTATTTTCTTTCAAGAGAGGATCTTAATTATAAACAACTCCATCTATTCATTGCAAAAATTGTCCTAACGAATCGTTGGGACAAGTAGCAAAATTGTCCCAAAAATTTTTTTCAGTTCTTTTCTTATTAGAAAATAAATCGGTGAAGCGACTTTCTTATGCTTAACATGTCTTTTCTCTATTGAAAAATATTTCTGTGACATTTTTGCCACTTGTCCCAACGATTCGTTAGGACAATTTTTGCAGTGTACTACTGCTACTATTGCTGTTACTACTGCTATTACTTACATAATTACTGTTAGAACTTCTGAGATTAACTTTAACGTTCGTATAAATAATAATTTTGATTTCAACAAATAAATATATTAACAGTAATAATAATAATAATAATAATAATAATAATAATAATAATAATAATAATAATAATAATAATAGTAATAATAATAATAATAAAAGTAATAATAATAATTATAATTATAACAATAAAATTAATAATAATTTTAATAATTATAAATAATAATAATAATTATAATTATAATAATAAAATTAATAATAATAATACTTATAATTATAAATATTAATAATAATTTTATTATTACTAATAATAATAATAATTCCTTGAAATTTATGAAATTAAATTTATGAAAAAACATAACAATAATGACTCTTCACGTAATTGATAATAATTATATAATCATTTACTGCAAAATTATTATTATTATTATTATTATTATTATTATTATTATTATTATTATTATTATTATTATTATCTACTTTTGTTATTATTATAATTATTTGTATTAACATTATCATCATTATCATTAATTATAATTATTATTAATCGTATTATTATTTTATCGTTATTATTATTACTATTCCTACCATTATTATTGATATTATTAAAGCCTTTCATATTATTATTACTATTATTATTATTAGTTGTAGTAGTAGCAAGGAGTTTAGTCACGCGAAAACTGACTTACTTTGCCCCGTATACTCAATTATACGTGAGACTTTTTTGTAAAATTAATACATAAGTATAATTTTACATGGTATGTTTATCTATTATATAAATGTGTTGCGTATATATATATATATATATATATATATATATATATATATATATATATATATATATATATATATATATATATATATATATATATATATATATATATATATATATATATATATATATATATATATATATATATATATATATATATATATATATATATATATATATATATATATATATATA
>SEYY01001125.1:452144-454644 GCA_009176605.1 Armadillidium nasatum | reverse complement strand
AGGGAAAATAGATAAAGGGAGTGTGTTCCAGACTTTACCAGTAGAGTATATGTAAGATTGAGCATAGCTGTTAAGTCTGGGGTCAGAGAGTTGGACAGAGAAAGGATGAGAATGTGTAGAAAGGCGTGTGGTATATATATATATATATATATATATATATATATATATATATATATATATATATATATATATATATATATATATATATATATATATATATATATTATATATATATATATATATATATATATATATATATATTATATATATATATATATATATATAATATATTATATATATATATATATATATAATATATATATATATATATATTATATATCTATATATATATATATATATATATATATATATATATATATACATACAAATTTATTTAACTTATTTCATGAGAAATTGGTGATCTGTTAAAGATTTAATTTTAGTTGTAATTTTCGAGCAAAGATATGACCCATCACAAGTTCGCATCTTTAGTATCAAATATGGTCTTGTAAGAGCAGAGTTTATCTTGAATCATAAGGATGAATAAAAATAAATAGAAAATGAATTAAAGAAATAACTCACCTAACTTCGAAATAATAAATAGCAATAATATGTAGTTTGGATATTAAATATTATACGATTTGATTCATATAGTTTGAATCATATATCATAGATGGCACTAGTTGTTGTTCAATGTAATTTTTATCCAACAGATGGCGTTAGGTGCTTGACCCAACGTTGAATTCGTCGTCCATTCGACGACGTAATATGAATACTTTAACGTTTACAAGTATGAAGAGAGTTCTAATAACTTTACTCATTAGTTCTGCTTTCAAATTTGATGATGATAAACTTTTAATAATGATTGCTGGTATATTTTAAAAGTACTTTATAGCCAATTAAATTGCGATTATATAATACTGGCTTTGAGGTGGGGGTGGGGTTTGGAGTTGGGGGGGTTATCAATAATTATTGTTCATTAGGTCCCATTTTTAAAACCTTCAAGATAGCCTGTCACTTAATATTTATTTTAAATTAAGTAAAAAAAAAATATTAGCTTTTAATTTTGCATTCATCATGTCTTCCTCCCTTCTCCCCTCCCCCCACCCGCCCAATATACTAGCTTTATCTTTTATCTATGATAAACATCGACAATTTAAGTCATCTTATTTATCATAATTTGCTAGTCAAGAAAGTTTCCCAGTTTATAAATATATAAATTAAACTTTAAATAATATTATCTCTGATATAATATAATATATATATATATATAATATATATATATATATATATATATATATATATATATATATATATATATATATATATATATATATAATATATATATATATATATATATATATATATATATATATATATATATATATATATATATATATATATATATATATATATATATATATATATATATATATATATATATATATATATAAGTTTTTTTTTTTTTTTTTTTTTTTTTTTTTTTTTTTTTAAATTTTTTTTTTTTTTTTTTTTTTTTTTTTTTTTTTTTTTTTTTTTTTTTTTTTTATTTTTTTTTTTATTTTTTTTTTTTTAAAAAAATATTTCCTTAAAAATGGTTTGCTATTTCTTTAACGTATAGATTATTTGCTATAATTGTGAATTTTCAACATTATTATATTTTAAATGTATATATATATATATATATATATAATATATATATATATATATATATATATATATATATATATATATATATATATATATATATATATAATAAGGATATTTATTTAATTTTATTAAAACTACATTAAAGTTAAATATAGTGTTGTTTTTGTAATATATTTAAATAGAAACTTTTATATTTGTTTTTAGAGTGCAATTTATTACTTATATAGTAATAATAATAATAATAATAATAATAATAATAATAATAATAATAATAATAATCATAATAATAATAATAATACTGAAGCAAAATAAAATAATAAAAAAAATTTAATTCTTTTCTAATTTCTAGTGACCTTTTCTTCCCATAATAATTTTGCATCAATATCTTCTCAAATAAATAAATAAATAAATTACTTTAATTAATTAATAAGTAAATAAATAATTCGAAAAATTTAAAATTTTATCTAAAATATTTTAAAATAATTTTTTTGAATTTTAGTTTCGTCAGAATATAATTTAAAGTTCTTTAGTTATGCTTTTTATTAAAATAATTTTCGTTTTCTATAAATATTGTAATGGATAACTTAAATATATAATATATATATATTATATATATATATATATATATATATATATATATATATATATATAATATATATATATATATATAATATATATATATATATATAATATATATATAATTATATTATATAATATATATAATATATATAATATATATATGATGAAATGCACGATTTTTTACATGATAATTTCCAAGGTAAAATGCTTGTAAAAATGTGTAAATGCTTGACCGCGAACTTTCAAAATCGTGTTCGAACCACACTTAAAA
>SEYY01001125.1:440000-442500 GCA_009176605.1 Armadillidium nasatum | reverse complement strand
TATATATATATATTGGAAAAAATTGTTAACTTTTTACGTAATCCTAATAACGGATTGCAATCCCTCAGGAAGAGGAGGATATATCCAGCCAAATCGTGGATAAGACGATTTTGAAGTCGCCGTCAAATTTCGAACATTTGATGACTCAAGCCCAAATCATAACATAGATAGATCATTCTTGCTGTTAAAAGTTTAAAAGAATTTTATATTATGTTATTGAAATGATTTGAGTAAAATTAAAATATAGAAATAAATATTCTCAATGTAGCTTGGAAATATTTTACCTGCATATATAATCTATATAGTAGTAGTAGTATAGTCAGCAGCATCGCAGTTAGTCAATATACAAATTTCTTTCACTCTGTAGCATTTGCAACAGGCATAATAGAACAGTTCTTTGCTTCTATATAACTACAGCATCGTATCTCAACCTGGGAGTCGTGATCACATATACGAAAGGTTCACAGAGGGTCCCAAAAAATAAATCACTTAATGTACGAAAATCTTTTTCTATCTTTCATATTTTTATTTACATTAAAATGTAAACAAATACTAATTAACATAAAATTAGCTCCAATTAAATTTTCTATTGAATGGATATTAAGAAAAAAACTAAGCTAAAATTATATTGCCTTAGTTCAATTGTCATGAATATTTTAAATTTATTACTCAGCCGTGTGTTAAATATCCCAATCTGTACTTTTGAATTTGACAACTTCCAGGCATAATAGGTAATTAGAGTCGTGAGGTTGTCAAGTTTTTGTTTTGACTTTCTGGGAAGTTGTCAGGTTGTTAACTTTATGTTTTGACTTTCTGAGGGTATCTCCAGCTTCAAAAAAAAAAAAAGCTTCAGCTTCAAAAAAAAAAAAGCTTCAGCTTCAAAAAAAAGATTCAGCTTAAAAAAAAAAGATTCAGCTTCAAAAAAAAAAAGATTCAGCTTCAAAAAAAAAAAAGCTTCAGCTTCAAAAAAAAAAAAAAAAAAAAAAAAAAAAAAAAAAAAAAAAAAAAAGCTTCAAAAAAGCTTCAGCTTAAAAAAAAATTCAGCTTCAAAAAAAAATATTCAGCTTCAAAAAAAAAGCTTCAAAAAAAATTCAGCTTCAAAAAAAAAAGATTTCAGCTTTCAAAAAAAAGATTCAGCTTAAAAAAATTCAGCTTCAAAAAAAAAGCTTCAGCTTCAAAAAAAAAAAATAAAAAAAAAAAATTAAAATAAAAAAAAAAAAGATTCAGCTTCAAAAAAAAAAGCTTCATTCAGCTTCAAAAAAAAATTCAGCTTCAAAAAAAGCTTCAGAAAAAAAAATTCAGCTTAAAAAGAAAAGAATATTAAAAAAAAGCTTCAAAAAAAAAACAAAAAAGCTTCAGCTTCAAAAAAAAAACAAAAAAAAAGCTTCAGCTTAAAAAAAGATTCAGCTTCAAAAAAAAAAGCTTCAGCTTCAAAAAAAAAGCTTCAGCTTCAAAAAAAAGATTCAGCTTCAAAAAAAGATTCAGCTTCAAAAAAAAAAAAAAAAAAAGCTTCAAAAAAAAAGCTTCAAAAAAAAAAGCTTCAAAAAAAGATTCAGCTTCAAAAAAAAAGCTTCAAAAAAAAAAAGCTTCAAAAAAAAAGCTTCAGCTTCAAAAAAAGCTTCAAAAAAAAGCTTCAGTATTCAAAAAAACAGCTTCAAAAAAAAAGATTCAAAAAAAAAGATTCAGCTTCAAAAAAAAAAGAAAAAGCTTCAGCTTCAAAAAAAAAGATTCAAAAAAAAGATTCAGCTTCAAAAAAAAAGCTTCAGCTTCAAAAAAAGCTTCAGCTTAAAAAAAAAGATTCAGCTTCAAAAAAAAATTCAGCTTCAAAAAAAAAAAATTCAGCTTCAAAAAAGATTCAGCTTCAAAAAAAAAATTCAGCTTAAAAAAAAGATTCAGCTTCAAAAAAAAAAGATTCAGCTTCAAAAAAAAAAGATTCAGTTTCAAAAAAAAGATTCAGCTTCAAAAAAAAGCTTCAGCTTCAAAAAAAAAGCTTCAACTTCAAAAAAGAAAAGATTCAGCTTCAAAAAATAAAAAAAAATAAAAAGACAAAAACCTTATCAAGAACAGTTAATAACTACACCACCATTAACCAACCACCCTTACCTCAATAAAGACGATATACTAAAAAGATATTTTAATAATACTAATAATAACAATAGTAATTATAATAATAATAATAATAATAATAATAATAATAATAATAATAATAATAATAATAATAATAATAATAATAATAATAATAATAATAATAATAATAATAATAATAATAATAATAATAATAATAATAATAATAATATATAATAATATAATAATAATAATAATAATAATAATAATATATAATAAATAATAATAATAAATAATAATAATACAATAATAATAATAATAATAATATAAATAATAATAATAATATACAATAATAATAATAATAATAATAATAATAATAATAATAATAATAATAATAATTCAATATTTTCGTTCATGTTTTGATTTCCTGTAAATG
>SEYY01001125.1:430000-432500 GCA_009176605.1 Armadillidium nasatum | reverse complement strand
GAAACATCTCAATTATCCTAATCTTATCTCTGATCGGCAGTATTGCTTTTGTAAGAAACGCTCTACTGATGATTTTCTTTCCCTTCTCTCTGACTCTTGTTCCTCCGCTAATCTTCATTTATGCGCGCTGAAAATGTTGAAAGCTTTCGATAGAGGCTGTCGCAAAGGTTTGATTTCCAAACTTCCTATCCCCAACATTTTTTCTGCTTTTCATTAATAACCTTCTCTCTCTTATGTCATTTTCTATCCACTCCTATGCCGATGACTTCACTTTTATTACTCTTTTTAATTTGAAAGGCACCCCTCCCAAAGCAGTTAATAGAAGGTGCCTTGGAGAAAATATTTTTTGTTTTCAATGCCACAAAAACTCAATTCCTTCATCTCTCTGCTCTACACAATCTTCCACACAACTATGATGTCTTCTTCAGAAAAACACAACTGAAATCTTTATCTGTCCTTAATATTCTTGGTGTTTCTTTTTCTGTTATCTTTCTTGGAAAGATTACATTATTTCTCTTCCTAAACAACAAGCTTCTAAGAGGTTTCCACATACTCATTTAATACACTGTGAACGTTTCACACAGTATCTTGGTCCGTCTTCAGCATAAACTAAATTTTTAAAATTTTGTATTTTAAAATACACTCAAAATATTAATTCAATAACTATCTACATGATATTTAAAATAATAATAATTGCAATAAAAAAATAAAAAATAAGTATAATATTAATATTGAAATAACATAAATGAAAATAAAAAGGCTGGGATATTTTGGGAAAAAGGACTTCATTATTGAGTGAAAAGGACAATAGAAGAAGCTTGATCATTTAAAGATGGACAATGAGTTTTTATATTTAAAAACTTCAAAAACCTATGATCAAGAAGGGAAGATGCATGTTGAAGAATATAGAAATTAAAAGAGTAAAAAGGGTAGGTATCTCCATGGTCTTCTATGGCAAAGTGTTCAGGAGAGCAAAGAGGAAGGTCTGTACTAAAGGAAACTTCTCTCTGCTTATCAATCCCCCTTTTAATTATAGACCAGTTTGGCCTACATAAGCCGCATTACAGCTGGCACACTGAAATAAAAAAATTAGTAAGAATCTGAGAGGTATTGGGTGAGACTCCTTTTGTATGAAGAAGCTTTAAATTGAGAGGAGTTATAAATTATAAGAATGAACTGGCATTGCGGGAATGTAGCTTCAATTATTGTAAGAATATTTCTATTAAGTTGAGATGTAAGTGATCCTACATACAGAAGTATTAAACATATTTTTGGTTTGAGTAGGAAAATGAAGAGTGGTTTTGAAGATATTAATGAGATACTCGTTAATACTTTTTCCACTTCGAACTTTGGGAATAAATTAAAATGGAAAAGTATTTGCATAAATTTTCAATGGAAAATATATATATATATATATATATATAATAATAATATATATATATATATATATATATATAATATATATATATATATATATATATATATATATATATAATATATATATATATTATTTAAAATTAAGGATAGATCACGTCATATTTCCTCATTTGCAAATGTGGATGCGGATATAGAACTTTCGTCAAGTGCGGATGCGAATGCGGATGCGGATGCCCTTACTAATGTATTTAGGTTATATAGGTTATACTCAAACCTCTAAATTAACGCCTAGAAAAACAACTCAATGTTAATGCAAGTGCGTCTCTTATAAGAAAACTAGATACTACAATTATCACTTTTATTACAATAATAATTTTCTTAATTTTTTCAAAGCTTTATTCAGAAAAATACATTTACAAGTTTACAATACTGTATTGCAGTAGGTCCTATGCTTGTAAATACAGTAATTATAATTATAATACTAGTTGTCCAGGTTTTCGAAAAGTGACTTTTTTTTTTGAAAAAAAAAAAAAAAAAAAAAAAAAAAAAAAAAAAAAAAAAAGAACATTGGTTTCCTTTAAAGTCGGAAGTTTAATCCAGACTTAACCTTATAGTTTATTTAATAACAAATAAAAATATAATGATTCCATTAACAAATGAAATAACAATAACAATAATGAACAATAATATTTCTACTACTAATAATAATCATTATAATAATTATAATTTTATTAATATTAATAATAATAAATGATAATAACAACAATAATAATTGTACTAATAAAGTAATACTGCAACTGGCATATCTATATTACTATCAAGAGTAATATCAACAGTAATAACAACGATACTAAAGACTAATAATAATAATAATAATAATAATAATAATAATAATAATAATAATAATAATAATAATAATAATAATAAAATAATAATAATATAATATAAATAATGAATAATAATAATAATAATAATAATAATAATAATAATAATAATAATAATAATAATAATAATAATAATAATTAAAATTTTCTTAAAAAATTGTACTAAAAATAACTATATTACAAGAAGAATGAACAATACATTTTGGAATATTTTCTTAGTTGAGAAAAAAGTGAACGAA
>SEYY01001125.1:417500-420000 GCA_009176605.1 Armadillidium nasatum | reverse complement strand
ATAATTTATATAAAAGTTAATAAAATTATTCTCAAGTTGCAAAAAAAAAAAAAAAAAAAAAAAAAAAGTTATGAACAAAGAAATAAAAAAAAAAAAAAAGTCTGACAAAGTAAATAAAACAAAGAGAATAAAAACAATTGTTTTATGTTGGTTTGTTTTAATTATTTTGTTTTATATGTTTTGTTTTAATATTGTTTGAATGCATAGTTTTCTGCTTCATGTTTATAAGATGACTAATATAAATAATTTAAAAGGCATGTATATATATATATATATATATATATATATATATATATATATATATATATATATATATATATATATATATATATATATATATATATATATATATATATATATATATATATATATATATATATATTATACCTTTGGTGGGCGAAAGGCCTGAGGGATACTAAAATATCTTCCAGAGTTAGAGATAAAATCGAAAACGTGGTGAAATTAAAGGTCGACATGTTCCGAAACACGGCGTTTGAAGGTGCATAAGTTGGGAAAATAGATGAAGAGGGTGTGTTCCAGGCTACCAATAGAGTACATGTAAGATTGAGAATAGCAGTTAAGTCTGGGGTCAGAGAGTTGGACAGAGGAAGGATGAGACTGTGTAGAAAGACGTGTCGCACGAATCCTTCTCATTGGAGAAGAGAAGCGACGGGAGAGTTCAGAAGAGCAGTGTCGATTGTAATAGCAATAGTACAGAGAGAGTAACACAACAATTCGACGGGCAGAAAGAGACTGAAGAGAATTAGTGATAGTGAAAGAGTTGATAAGACGAAAAGCCCTAGACTCCACCTTTTTCAAGGAAAACTGTATGAGAGGAACAGCCGCAAATGTGTGAGGCGCACTCCATACAGGGGGAGAACAATACTTCTAAAAAGAACAAGCAACTAAGGTGGAATGGAGAAATACTGTAGGCCCCTCAGAACACCTCTTAGAAGCTTGCATAAAAAGAGAAATTATGTGATCTTTCCAAGAAAGATCACGAGAAAAAGAAACCGAGAATATTAAGGAGAGAAGGTTTGAGTTGAGTGTTTTCGAAGAAGATATCATAGTTGTATGGAAGGTTATGTCGAGTGGAGAGATGAAGAAACCGAGTTTTGGTGGCAATGAAAACGATCATGTTTTCTCTGCCCCAATTTGGAATACGAGATAGATCAGAGGTCAGTTACTACAATGCTACCTTCCTTGAGTCTATTAACTTCTGTTAAAAACTTTCACCGAAATGCCAAAGAGCGGAGGACCAGGAGTCAAAGAGAAGCTAAAGAAGATCACCAGAGGCAAAAGTTTAAGCGAAAAGCTTAGCTTTAAAGGAAGGTAAAATGGCAGTTGCATCGTCAAAAGACACCAAAGGTGGGAAAGAGGAAGAAGCAAAGTTAGAGTTGACATTTTTTGCAAAATGCCAGAAAGGGTGTGAGGAAAAAGAATGAGAAAGATTATAGCATTTTAAACGGATAAATGAGTTTTTGGTACCTCGAAGAATAGATTTTGCACGATTCTGGGATGAAATATAACTTGCATGAGTTTTTGGAGTTTGAAGACGCCGGTAATCCCTGAAGACAGCATCCCTGTGGCGTATATCATTAAAACAAGCAGAATTAAACCAATATTTGTTAGGTTTAGTAGAAATGAAGGAATATGGAATGTACGCCTCCATGCCAGAGAGAATTACCTCTGTTATGTGCTCTGCATACTCCGAGGGACACTTATCACGGAAACATTAATCATTTCAGGGAGAATCAGAGAAGTAAAACCGCAAATCAGACCAGTTAGTGGCATCGAAATGCCAGAAACGTCTCACCAAAGGCCGGGGCTGTTCTTGTGGAAGACTTAAAGAGACAGAACGATATATAGAGATAAGAAAGTGATGGGATGAACCCAGAGGAGGAAAGAGTTTATCAGAATAAGGGGAATGATAAGAAGTTAGGAAAAGATCAATTATGTTGAGTTCATCGCCAAGGTGGTCAAGGATACGGGTAGGGAGATGCACCAATTGCATAAGGTTGTTCTGTATAGAAAAGTGGCAGGCGGATTCGCCAGCTGGATCATGAAAGCTAGATGAAAGCCATTGGCGGTGGTGAACATTGAAATCACCTAAAATGATGTTTTCAGAGAAAGGAGAGGAAAAAAAAAAGTGTTATATTTTGGAGTTAAGATAGTCGAATAATTTATTTTTACAGTTTGTAGAGTTAAGAGATAGGTAGAGAGAACAAATGTATTAGTTGTAGAGTTGAAAAAAAAGTTTAAGCCACGAAGTAGAGAATTCAAAAGACTTCAAATTAGAGACACGAGAACAGAAAATTGTTGTCAGAGCACTGAAACACTTGACTTTCAGTTAAGAACAAGATATGAGGTCTTGAAGAAAAGAAGTGGTGTTCCATAAGGTGGAAATTAGACAAGAGACCGCGAATGTTGCAGAAATTAATGAAAAATTCACCAGAGCAATTCGGCATAAAGGACTTGGCGGCATATATATATATATATA
>SEYY01001125.1:407500-412500 GCA_009176605.1 Armadillidium nasatum | reverse complement strand
TTATTAATTATTATTCTACTTTGAACTGTTTCTCCCAATGCTGAGAGTCAACTGTGTATCGAACGATCCATAGTTCTACATATTAAGAGAGAAACAGCTGAAAGGTGTTCCCAGCCCTATTCAACTTATTGAATAGGTTCTGATGTCGGATGAAGGCAAACTTAGGTAACGATCTAAGAAAATTTTCTACAGAAATTTTTCTACGTAAATCTTTCTACATAAATCTTTTTACAGAAATATTTCTACAGAAATCTTTCTACAAAAATCGTTCAACAGAATTCTACAGAAATCTTTTTATACAAAAATATTTGTGCAGAAATTTTTTACAGAAAGCATTCCCAATTCTTTCAATATCTTTTTTAAATTTTTATTTGTATGTCAACAATCCCTATTCTGCTGTACGTGTACTTTATATTACCTCATGAATACCAATGTCCTTGTTTACGTAAGCGATCTTAACTTTTTCAAATTATTCATTAATAGTCTTGCGTAATTAATACATCATTTTATATTTTCTTATAAGCAACATTAAAGTTAATATTTTTATTTCTTCTATTTTTTGATTTCAAATATTTCGTTTTTTTAAAACTTTATACAAACTTAGGCTTTCCAGTTTATATAATAATTAAAATCTTCATTTGCGTTGCCAAAGGAATTTTAAAATTCTTTTTTACTACTGCCCGTCATCTCAACTAAAGGTTTTGTCGACACTCCCAACTGTAATACAACTCTCAAATTCCCACAAAGGTTGCCAATTTAAACAAAGTTAGAAATTATAAATTTTATCCCCTGATTAAAATTATTTACATAGATTATGAATAGAAGCGTGTTCGCTTAAGGGCCTTAAGAGCTTCAATTTTTATTAACTAACATGATGATTTCCATTAAACTATAAGTGAACTAATTTTTACCCAGTTATAAAATTTTCCACTCATACCATATTTGAGAAAACTTTGAGTTGTGAAATTTACATTGTGAAAATATTTGAATTGTGAAATTTAATTTGAGAAGATTTTTGATTTGTGATATTTATATTATGATAATTTATGACTTGTGATATCCATATTGGGAAAATATTTGAGTTGTGATGTTCATATTGTTAAAATTTTGGAGTTAAATTGTCAGATGCTTAACTGAAAATATTTAAAGGCTTGAAATTTGTCAACACAAGGCATAAATTCTAAAAAATTTGACTGACAACAAGATCTACACTTCCTAAAACAGCATATATATATATATATATATATATATATATATATAATATATTATATATATATATATATATATATATATATATATATATATATATATATATATATATATATATATATATATATATATATATATATATATATATATATATATATATACTATATAGTACATATAAATAATATTAAAATTTATTTATTTTTAAAAAAAAAAAAAAAAAAAAAAACACAAAAAAAAAAAAAAAAAAAAAAAAAAAAAATCCAATTTTCAGGAAAAAATGAAAATTTATTTTTCTATTTTTCTCAAAAAGGGGGTCTGGGGTTTGGAGTGAAAGGGGGAAAAAGGGGGACAGTAGTTATAGTCTTTTTGTTTTTATAAGACTAAACCCTAAAGAATAATAAAGGTAGTTTTAATTCAATTAAAATGGATTACACTTATATATATATATATATATATATATATATATATATATATATATATATATATATATATATATATATATATATATATATATATATATATATATATATATATATATATATAATATATATATATATATATATATATATATATATATATATATATATATATAATATATATATATATATATATATATATATATATATATATATATATATATATATATATTATATATATATATATATATATATATATATATATATATATATATATATATACCGTTACAGTTTGCAGCACACAGTAGTGATTTGTAAGTTTTATTTGGGGGTTCATGATTATGTTTTTTTCCTTTACTTTTTCCTTTACTTGTTTTTATATTGTATTAGTGTTTCATAATTTAATTTTTAATTGTTTTGGTAACTATTATATGGTAATTAATCTTTTTTTTCTCGTAATTTTCTATCTTTTATTTAGTTGACCCAACCACTGGGAGATTGTGTCCTAGGGAGATTGTGTCCTAGGGAGATTGTATCCTAGGGAGATTGCGTTCTAGGGAGATTGTGTCCTAGAGAGATCGTGTCCTAGGAAGATTGTGTCCTAGGGAGATTGTATCCTAGGGAGATTGCGTTCTAGGGAGATTGTGTCCTAGAGAGATCGTGTCCTAGGAAGATTGTGTCCTAGGGAGATTGTGTCCTAGGGAGATTGCATTCTAGGGAGATTGTGTCCTAGAGAGATTGCGTTCTAGGGAGATTGTGTCCTAGAGAGATTGCGTCCTAGGGAGATTGTGTCCTAGGGAGATTGTGTCCTAGAGAGGTCGTGTCCTAGGGAGATTGCGTTCTAGGGAGATTGTGTCCTAGAGAGATCGTGTCCTAGGGAGATTGTGTCCTATTCCTACTGATCAAGATGGAGAAAAGGATTGCTCATTATATATACCTTATTTTTTATATCTTTTTTTTTTTTTTATCTGGGAAAACGAGTTTGGAACCAATACATATTGAGGTTCGTCCTGACCAGTACTTGAAAATATTTAACTTGCGTCTCACTACTAATTCATTTCACTATATATATACCCCACATCCTTTCTGTTGGTAAATATGGTCACAATTTTAAGCTCTTATTTTTAATGTTTCTCAATCAACTCTACTCTTCTATACTTGCATAATTGGAGACTAATGCCTAGATTTTTATCTTACATAACTTGTGAATGACTCCAACTTTGAAACTGAACTGCAAAACTGTCCTAACGAATCGTTGGGACTAGTGGCAAAAATGTCACAGTAAAATTTTCAATAGAGAAAAGACATGTTAAGCATAAGAAAGTCGCTTCACCGATTTATTTTCCAATAATAATAGAAAAAAATTTGTTATGACATTTTTGTCACTTGCTCCAAAAATTTGTTAGGAAATTTTTGTAGTGTGGTGTTTACTAAAAAGGTCAGAGATTGTAATAGTGGATGGGATGAGCAGGTTCATTCTCTCTCTCAGACAATTTTTCTCTCTTCAGAACCCAGGGTTCGATTGCTCTTACTTTCGTTCATTCAGATAGGAATAAAGTTCTTTACTAAGAAGGGAAAAAAAGTTCTTGCTCTTCTCTTTGTAATTTTTATTCAGCTCAGAGTAATATACTTTCTATACAGGCAAAATTTTGCTAACCTTATTATGCATAAATGCTTTTTGTCTCAATAAAAAAAATACAAATTGATTTGTATATCTCGACTGGTTGCTAAGCTGCTAAAATTCTGTCCCAACGAATCGTTGGGATAAGTGGCAAAAATGTCACAGTAAAATTTTCAATAGAGAAAAGACAAATAAAGCATAAGAAAGTCGCTTCAACGATCTCGTTAATAAGAAAATAACTTTAAAATTTTTTTGTTTTGCATTTTTGCCACTTGTCCCAACGATTCGTTAATACAAAATTTTGCAGTGCAGTGACGTTTTAAAGAAATAGGATGATCTGTTCAGATTTCGAGAAAATTTCTTTCGCACAATAGCTCCAGTTATAATGTTTGTCCTCTGTATATAAAGTTCTGCTCTCACATCTAGTGAGGTACAGTACAATCACATCTTTTGGATAAGTCAAGTTTAAGGTTAAAGGCTTACTTGTTCCTCATATTCCAACTCTCTTGAATCTTTTCAAGTACTTACTTGTTCCTCATATTATCTCGTCTTTACTGTTCGTCTTCTGTATACAGAGTTCTGCTCTCATAACTAGTGAGGTCCCAGCTCACATCCTTTAGAATAGGTCAATTTTAATGTTAAAGACTTACTTGTTTCTCACTTTCCAACTCACTTAAATCTTTTCCTTTGCAGCATTACACTTGAGACCTCATCTTCATTCTATACGTTTTACAACGGCAAATGATGAAGGGAGCTGGCACCTCGCATTACACTACCTTCACGAATTATAAATTGCAACATGTTTTCACGGTAATTTCGTTCGTTCAATTACCTATATTCGTTTTTCCAGCCGCATCTGTTCTGTGAAATTCCCCACTATCATCTCTTTACCTGCTATATTTTATCTTCCTCTACCTTGTGTGTCTGTGGCTACTTGAAAAATTTGTGCTAGGCTTCAGCTAGAATGTTTTATTTTGTTTTGTTCATGTAATTTTCTAAAACAGGAAATGGGCCAGGAGTAGTAATGGAAATATATATATATATATATATATATATATATATATATATATATATATATATATATATATATATATATATATATATATATATATATATATATATATATATATATATATATATATATATATATATATATATATATATATATAATATATATATATATATATATATATATATATATATATATATATATATATATATATATATATATATATATATATATATATATATATATATATATATATATATATATATATATATATATATATATATATATATATATATATACTATATATATATATATAATATATAGTGTGTGTGTGTGTGTGTGTGTGTGTGTGTGTGTGTGTGTGCGTGTGTGTGTATGTGTGTATGAGTAAATAATTCAATATAGGTTGTTAATAAATCAAATTTTAATCCTTTCATTGAAATAGGAAATTTATTCAAATGTTAAACAAATAAAAACATTCGCCAATCACGAATCAAATTCTCATTTCTCACAAATTCTTTTTTTTTTTTTTTTTTTTTTTTTTTTCATAAACAGTGTTTCCGATTTAGTGCTTTTATTTTATTTTATTTTTATTTTATTATTTTTGTATTCTTTTATTTAAACTTTTGTTTTCGATTTAGTTTTCTTTTTGCTTTATTTTGTTTTGTTTTTTTTTTTGCTTCACAGATTTAGTGGGTTTTTTTTTTTTGGTTTCTTTTTAAAGTTTTTCTTTTTTTCTTCCCTT
>SEYY01001125.1:400000-402500 GCA_009176605.1 Armadillidium nasatum | reverse complement strand
ACATTTCATCACTTGAGAGAGAAACTATGATGACAATGTTTGGAATAAAATGTGATAATGCCAATAACCTTCCACCTTGTTTCCTATTTCCAAGAAGAAGATTTGAAGTGTAATTAAAGGTTAGGTTAGGTTAGGTTTGGTTAGGTTAAGTTAGGTTAGTTAATGATGGAAAATACCCAAGATAAATATCTTGGGTTTATAAATTCTTCTGGTTGAATGACTTCTGATTCATTTTTCTAGGGTTACAGCTCATCAAGAAGAATACCAGGACATCTGAAGAGAATAAAATACTATTAATATTGGAAAATCATTGTAGTTGCTCTTCTGTAGGAATTAAATATACTAAAACTAATGATATGATATTACTAACTATCCTTCCATACATTACTCGTAAGTTGCAACCACTTAACTAATGTGTGTTTGGGACCTTTAAGATTCATTACTCTCAAAAGGTAAATTTATGGCATAGGAATAATCTAGGATAAGTATCAAACATCTTTAAGCTTCCAAAAACTATAGGTGAAGGCTGAGAAAAATTTGCAACTCCGGGAGATATTAAAGCAGGATTTCTTAGCACAAAAATGTTTCCTGTTAAAAAGTGCTTATCTTTGCAGAACACGAATTCATCTCTGTAGTTGTGTCGGATAAGGCCTTCGAAGCTACAGTTTCAGATGCAAAGAACGCAGAGGAAAAATTAGTCAATTAAAGGAAGAATTTGATATACAACTTAAAAAAAAAAAAAAAAAAAAAAAAAAAAAAAAAAAAAAAAAAAAAACTTGAAATTGAAAGTTCTGCAACATCAGAAAGGAATTTGATTACGCCAGTTACTCCTTTAAAATGAAAAGAAGACAAAATTCTAGTAAAGGTGAAGAAAATGTTCCTATAAACAATTCTTATCAAAAATGTAATAAATTTCAAGAAAACAAAGCTGGTTTAATAGCAAAAGAGTCAGACATTGAAGAAGATTTCATTTTGGTTTAATATTCTGAAGGGAAAAGAACGAAAAGGAAATATTTTTCCCAAAAGTATTAGAAACTGCTGAATCTGAAAGTGATTTTAAAATCTCAGATTCAAAACTGAGGGAACAGTTTTATTATCCTGAAAATCCAGATATAGATGTCATCTACAGAGATATAAAGAATAGTGTTTTGACTCTCTACAAAAAATATTTTCTAAACGAAGAAGAGTAAAGAATTTCAGGTTTGGTATTAATTTTTCCGAAAGTTTTAAAATAACCACTTCTGAGTCAATTAAAGAATAAAGATATAAATATTAAAACTTTCTATTATTTCATTAAAAAATCTTTTATAGTAGTTTTCGAAAAGATGACGTAGCCCCACTAATGGACATAATAGTCCCCCATTCAAGTGACTAAAAAGCCCCGTGACGGAGTGAGGAAATTCGACATTTCAATAATTGTAAAAAAATATAATTATATTTCGATTATTTATCAGAAAATTATAAAAATTGTTTTAATAAAACTTGAGTAAATGAATATATATTTTATATATAAGTATTATTTATATATATATATATATATATATATATATATATATATATATATATATATATATATATATATATATATATATATATATATATATATATATATATATATATATATATATATATATATATATATATATATATATATATATATATAGAAAGTCCTCGATAGAGTCTGGCACAAAGCTTTGATTTTTAAACTCACCTCTTTCGGTATCTATCCTTCTCTCTGTGATCTTTTCTATAATTTCCTTTCCGGTCGTTCTATAGTAGCTATTGTAGACGGCCATAGCTCTTCCTTTAAAGCTATTAAAAGTGGTGTTATGCTTTTCATTAATGACCTTCTCTCTATTACCTCATCTACTATTCACTACAATGCTGATGACTTCATCTTTCATTACTAATTCCAGTTTGAAAAACGCCCCACCCAACAGCAGTTGATGTACTCTAGAAGGGGTAGCCTTGGAGCAACTGGCCTCTGATCTTTCACGTATTTCAAATTGGAGCAGAGAAAACATGGTTGTTTTCAATGCCTCAAAAACTCAGTTCCTCCATCTCTCCACTCGACACAATCTTCCTCACAGCTATGATGTCTTCTTCGAAAACATAAAACTCAAACCTTAATCTGTTCTTAATTTTCTTGGCGTATCCTTTTCTCGTGATCTTTCTTGGAAAGATCACATTATTTCTCTCTCTAAACAAGCTTCTAAGAGGTTGGGTGTTCTGAGGCGCCTTCAGAATTACTTCACGCCACCCCAGTTGCTTGCTCTCTATAGGGGTGCTGTTCACTCCTGTATAAAGCATGCATCACACATCTGGGGTGGTACCACTCATCAGCTCTCCTACTATTACTCTCTCCAATTTCTTTCTTCCCTTCGAATTGTTGCGTCACTCTCTCTTTACTAGCACTAGTACAACGGACCCTGCTCTTCTGAACTCTCTCGTCGTTCCTCCATTGAGAAGAGCTCGTGCGACACGCCTTTCTTCACAGTCT
>SEYY01001125.1:392500-395000 GCA_009176605.1 Armadillidium nasatum | reverse complement strand
AATAAAAGTTGTCTTCGAACCACAGTGGGTAAATCCCCTTAAAAATGATGGGGTTTAAATGCACTCCAAAATGAAGGTTTGCGGAGTGCCATAAAAGCTCATTGGCATTGTTTGGCTCTTTAAAGCTTTAAAGAATGGTGCCGTAAAGACCCGTTCACTAATAGCATTGGTTTACTTTTATATATATATATATATATATATATATATATATATATATATATATATATATATATATATATATATATATATATATATATATATATATATATATATATATATATATATATATATATATATATATATATATTCTACATTAATGTTATTGGTTATGTTTAACGAAGTGAAAAATATCATTCTTATTTTGTTTTAACGCCCCTCCTTGAGTAGGGCTGTGCCCCAGGGTGGTGGCAATAACTGCTACAAAATTTTTTTTTTTAAATTTACTATTTTAATCTTTGAATTAAAAATATGACAGTATGATAAAATTAAATTAACCAACATTGCAAAATGTTCATTCAAAAAAAGGTCATAAATTGAAATTGTGTCATGCCAAGACTCCCAAGACTAAGGTCATCACTAAAAGTAAACTCAAATTTCTCTTGCTGAACCCTAACCATTATTGTTATTAAACTCTAATCTCTAAAGTTTAATCTCTTATCAGAAGAAGCTAATCTCAAATTTCTATCTCTAAAGCTAGTATTTAAACAGCACTAAAATAAGTCTCAAATCTCTATTCAGCACTATACCTAATCTTAAAAATCGAAAGCTATGAAATCAGCACTAAAAACAATCTATAATCTCAAAAGTTAATCTCTTATCTATATAGTTAGTAAGAACTAAAGTTAATCTCTAGTTTATGAAGCAAAATTGAAATGAAATTGAAACTACTTTCTAATCATCACTAAAACTAATCAATAATATCGAATTCTAAAAACAAGTCAGCAATTAATATAATCTCTAATCTTCATGGTTAATCTCTGATCTATAAATTTAATCTATAATCAACACCAAAGTTAATGGTGTAAGTACTTGTGTAATGCTTCTATTTTCTAAAGTGGCTATTGAAACCAACCCAAAATTTTATTTCTAATCACCACAAAAAAAAATCTCTAAATTCTAAGGTTAATTTTAATCTCTTAAATTCTAAAGCTAAATTTTAATCTCTTAATTCTAAAAATAATCTCTAAATTCTAAAGCTAATTTTTAATCTCTAAATTCTAAAAACAATCTTTAAATTCTAAAATCTCTAAATTCTAAGGATAATTTTTAATCTCTAAATTCTAAAGCTAAATTTTAATCTCTTAAATCTAAAAATAATCTCTAAATTCTAAAGCTAATTTTTAATCTCTAAATTCTAAAAACAATCTTTAAATTCTAAAATTAATTTTTAATCTCTATATTCTTAAAATAATATCTAAATTCTAAAACAAATTTTTAATCTTTAACGTTGAATTTCAATTTATGATCTGTGGAACAAAATCTCTTTAAAGTTGGTTACTGGTTAAACATGTTCCGGAACAACTGCACAGGTATTCCTCTACACGTATACCTGCACAGGTATATCAGTACAGGTATACTTTAATGGTGTTGTGCCTCCACATGGTATAGATATAATTGTTGGTTGGGAGTTCAGTTTCGTTTCCCAGCCGGGGTCTACATGGACCCCCAGATGACCATAGAAGCTTTAATGGGGTCCTCAAAGTGAAATGTTATTCGGGGGTTCATAATGTGAGCAAAGGGGTCCATAAAAATATTAGAAATAAATAATATTATAAGTTAGGACTCAGGGGGTCCTCAAACAAAAAAAGATCGGGAACCCACGGGCTATAGCATGATGTCTACAGATATAGATTTATCCTCTACAGACCTGGCCAGCCAACGGATGTTTGCCGTCAGCCCGTAAAACCCTTGATTTATCTTTGATTGAACCTACTGACAAGGATAATAACCCTTCCTAGGGGTGGATTTTGATTTTGATTTTTTTGATTTTAGATAACTGAATTTATTAATTGTAACAAAAAAAAAAAAAAAAAAAAAAATGGTGATCGTTAAAAATGGCGTGTTAAGTGGCGAAATGATTGACTGAGGGAACGGCAACAATTTTCTCATGTTAAATTTTTTTTAGCTCCTCTCTAAAACTGCTTCGAATCATATAAATTTTTATTTATTCACTTTCTTTAATAGTAAGTGAATTTATTTAAGTTTTTGAATTAATTTGAAAAAGATTTTTCCTTTATTTTTGATGGTTTTTAGATTCACTAACTACAAAAAATATTTTTTTCCATATATGTCTCTAAATTTCTACAAATATCGACTAATGACTATTTCGAAAATCGATTGTCATATTTAAACGAGATATACATTTGTCAAAAACACTGCAAAAATTGTCCTAACGAATCGTTGGGACAAGTGTCAAAAAAATGTCACAACAAATTATTTCAGTTATTTTCTTCTTAAAAAATAAAAAAAAAAAAAAAAAAAGCGACTTTTTTATGCTTAA
>SEYY01001125.1:380000-382500 GCA_009176605.1 Armadillidium nasatum | reverse complement strand
AAAAGATTTAAAGGATGAACGGTGGCCGTCTATAACAACTACTATAGAACGACTGGAAAGGAAATCAGAGAGAAGGATAGATTCTGAAAGAGGGAAGTTTGGAAATCAAAGCTTTGTGCCAGACTCTATCGAAAGTTTTCATTATGTCCAGCACAACAGCAAAAAATTCACCGAAATTCCGAAGAGCGGAAATCAAGAGTCGGAGAGAAGGGAAATAAAGATCACCAGTAGAGGGTTTTTTACGAAAACTATACTGGTGATTAAAGATAAGATTAGAAGAAATGAGATGCTTCCAAATCTTCCTGTTAAGGATAGATTCGAAAACTTTAGAAAGAACGGAGGTTAAAGAAATGGGACAATAGTTTTAGAGTTGAGAGGTGTCCCCCTTTTTTCAGCACAGGTTTGAATAAACGCACGTTTTCCTTATATATATATATATATATATATATATATATATATATATATATATATATATATATATATATTATATATATATATATATATATATATATATATATATATATATATATATATATATATATATATATATATATATATATATATATATATATATATATATATATATATATATATATATATATATATATATATATATATATATATACATGATTAGTTACTTAGAATTCAAGATATCCCTTTTATAAAGTGACATGATATAACATGGCAGTGACATGACGAGTCTAAGCCTTGTAGATTTTAAAAAGACGAACACCAGTGATTAAAGGGAGCTGCTAAAACACAAAATCTGCATTTTATTATTGATTTATATCTAAGGGAATCTGCTGGAAAAATATTACATTATTGTGAACAGAATTATGAATAGAAAACTTCTCAAAATTATGCCAATAAAGTAAAAAAAAGAAAAAGTTTAGAATTGTAGTACTTTAAGGTGTTCACAGGGGCTGCCAGAACGTAGCATAAAGAAAATAAATAAATAAATAAAATAAAATAAAAATAAAAAACAAAAAACTGTTATGGCATCTTCTTATAATACCGCATCATAAGTATCTAGAAGGTGCTTGAGAACACACTATATAATAAAGTTGTGTTTTTATAATGACAAAGAAGAAGGGTGAAAGGAAGAGGCAAGTGAAAGAGAAAAACAACCCTATGAACCAAACTTCATACGTCAAAAAGAATAATTAAAATTAAAAAAAAAAAAAATACGAATAGGAATGTTTAATATATGCTTGAATAAATGTAATTACCAATAAAGTACAGAGAGTTTATCGATGCTGTTATGGAACGTTAAAGTTTTTCAAATTTCCCAATTCGTTTGTAAGTATTTTACTCATCATAATTGCATTAAAAATTCAAACAACCTTATAATGATAGCTTGCTTCCTGAAGAGAGAGAGAGAGAGAGAGAGAGAGAGAGAGAGAGAGAGAGAGAGAGAGAGAGAGAGAGAGAGAGAGAGAGAGAGAGAGAGAGAGAGAGAGAGAGAGAGAGAGAGAGAGAGAGAGAGAGAGAGAGAGAGAGAGAGAGAGAGAGAGAGAGAGAGAGAGAGAGAGAGAGAGAGAGAGAGAGAGAGAGAGAGAGAGAGAGAGAGAGAGAGAGAGAGAGAGAGAGAGAAGAGAGAGAGAGAGAGAGAGAGAGAGAGATCCTCTACCAAAATTGAATATTATATAAAACATTATTTTCCTGAATTTTTGACGCCTTCACAGTTGAAGATGATCCTACTATATTTTTTCCCCTTCTTAAAACCCTAACAAACATTATTCCATATTAGAATGGCGATTGGAAATAAAACAAACACTGAGAAAACAGAATACAAACCATAGGAGATTTCAGATGACTTCTTCCCGTTGAAACAGATTGGATACCGTTGTATCAATGGGCTTGTAAGGTATTCAATTCATGGATCACTGACTTCTTTTATTCCTTCGCGTATCCAATTGAAAGTTAGGGATATGCACAGAAACAGTTACATATCGTAAAAAAGAAATAAGCTTCGCAAATATAAGTATATAGAAAGTTGATAACGGTAATATATTAAATCAATAAAGTCACACACGCACACTATATATATATATATATATATATATATATATATATATATATATATATATATATATATATATATATATATATATATATATATATATATATATATATATATATATATATATATATATATATATATATATATATATATATATATATATATATATATATATATATATATATATATATATATATATATATATATATTTAACTCCAAGAATTGGTTATCACTTGGGAATAAATAATTCAACAAAATGTAAATTCTGTCTCTTCCTTTTCTTTCCTATCTCTTTTCTCCTTGAAAAATAAAAATAAAAAAATTGTCACTCCAGGGTCACCAGTTTTAAATATTTGAAAACTGAGTTTACCTTTTCTTGAATATCTAAATTAAAATATCTTAAACGAAATGTTATTATAATTTATTTGATTACACATATTGCAGATGAAGAGTAATTTTAATATATATATATATATA
>SEYY01001125.1:372500-375000 GCA_009176605.1 Armadillidium nasatum | reverse complement strand
CATGTTTTCGTAGGATTAAATTTCTTATTGACTACTTAAGTTTAAGTATTATCCCGAAAGTAATTATTAACCCTCCCCTCCCCAATCGGTGATTATTAACCCCCCCCCCCCTGGAATTATCCTTATCATAGGATGGAGACTTTCTAGTCCTTCAATTACTATGAATAATTATATTTTTTTTTGGTGTGTGTGTGTAATATTAAATATAGTATAAATTATAATGTGATAGATAGATTATTATTTTTATATATAAATCCCTACTTAAAATATATTATTTTTGTGTGCATTGGTTATTGATTCAAGCCAGAGTTCCAGTGAAAAATATATGCAACGAACTTTGAGATAAATAACAAAATTTTAAACGATGAAAGTACTTATTAAATGAGAAAAACTTCACCAATTTTTTTTAAAATAATTGAATTTTTTTTTTTTTTTTTTTTTTTTTTTTAGATTTTTCTTGCAGTGTGTATTTGCTATTCGAATAAATCTTCCATATCGTGTCATTCTTCTCAATATTACATACACACACAACTTACATACACACAAATACTTTTTGAATTGATTCCCTTTAATATTTTTTTTTATTTTTTTTTTTTTTTTATATTTTCAGTTTTATTTTCATTTTTTGGGGGGCTTACAAACTTACTCGAAATTCTAATCAAAGTTTTCGATTTAATAAACTCGAAGCGTTTATTTAGCGAGCAAAGCTTTTTTTTCTCGCTAAAAAAAAAAAAAAAAAAAAAAAAATGGAAAATAAAAAACAAATTTTCCCGCCCAAAACTTTCTATTAACATCCTAAAGCATTTTCATTCCCCCTCCCCATATCCCCCATTTTCCGACACACACTCCTCCCACCATTGCTTTCTCCCCTTTCCATCACGAAGAATTCCAATACAAGTATTTATGAATCAATGGAATTTAATTAATCATATATATATATATATATATATAATATATATATATATATATATATATATATATATATATATATATATATATATATTATTATATATGTGTGTGTGTGTGTGTGTGTGTGTGTGTATTGTGTCTAACCTCGAGCAATAAGATATACTTGAAATTAAATAAACTTACTGACAGGTGCTTAAGAGAGAGAGAGAGAGAGAGAGAGAGAGAGAGAGAGAGAGAGAGAGAGAGAGAGAGAGAGAGAGAGAGAGAGAGAGAGAGAGAGAGAGAGAGAGAGAGAGGAAGAGAGAGAGAGAGAGGAGAGGAGAGAAGAGAGAGAGAGAGAGACAGAGAGAGAGAGAAGAGAGAGAGAACAGAGAGAGAGAGAGAGAGAGAGAGAGAGAGAGAGAGAGAGAGAGAGAGAGAGAGAGAGAGAGAGAGAGAGAGAGAGATTTCCTTTGAAAAGTTCTGTTCAGATTTTTAATTAAATTTTGTTCTTTTGCCTATATATGATTTGTAAGTGTTCCATGAATTTGTTTCAAAATCAGTTGATAAAATAAGCAACATTTAGACTTATTCAGAATTACTCGGAAAATTCTGGTCATTTGGTCTTGGTATCTTTATCTTTTATCGAAGATACTGAGAGATTTAAATTTATATCGCAGTTTTATTTAAGGTATTTTATCATTTATAATAATTTATTTTGCTGTTTAAGTTTTTATTTTAATAAGAGAGTAGTGTCACAATATGCAATACTACAGGGACATGGAACCAATAGACAGATGTTAAAAAGGGGTATCCTATCGATGGAAATTTGGGAAGTTTAAAAGAACGGTCTATAAGGTTATGTGATTTTAAATTCTGAGCAGGAGACATGGACCACATGGTTTTTAGTTGAACTGTCCAGAGTTGAAGGTTTTTAGTTAAACCAGACGGAGTTGAAGAGATTTTCGTTTTTTTAATAAATTTTCAATACTTGTAATTGCGAGCGTAGTTTAAAGAAGTAGGTAAGAAAGCATTTTCATGTTTCATTATCCATCGCACATTTGTTAAGTATAAATGGAATAGAAGCTTTAGCTAGGGAAGTGTTTCCCAACATGGAGTCCACGCCCCACAGGGGGGCAATTCGAAAATGAACTTCTTCAAGATTTAAGTTAACCGTATGACGATTTTCAGACTTAGTGGTTACTTGAGCTGGGTAAACTTCCGGTTGGTGTTAATTTGAAATAAAGGACCGTTAAAATTTGTAAAAGTATGTTATTTTTCAGTGGGGAATGTGTCATATACATCTAAATATGCACTTTTTAGTCTACAGAAATCAAATATCTAAATTCAACCAAATGGGCAAGAAAACTATTGTCACCGTTTCCGTTTTCATATTTAGCTGAATGTGGATTTTGTGCCATAAATGATTTGCTGCTAAAAAAAAAAAAAAAAAAAAAAAAAAAAAAAAAAAAAAAAAGAAGAAATTGGCTGGATATAACACAATTGGAAAACTTGAGACTGAAGCTACTAAATTGGAACCTAACATAAAATTCTTTGCAAGCGTCAATCCCAAGATCTTTCTAAATTTAAATAATAAATAATTACTAATAAT
>SEYY01001125.1:365000-367500 GCA_009176605.1 Armadillidium nasatum | reverse complement strand
AGTTACGTGTTATCTGAAGGAGCATCCTAGTCTTTGGCCTACTCTAGGAGTGGAAATCCTCTAGAAAGATACTTCCTAGAATCTAGATTTCTCTAGTCAATTACTTTACTATTATGATACTGTATACTATACAAGAGAATTAACTTGAATATCAAAATGCATCGCAAGCGAGTTACTTACTCTATACCTCTATAATACGATATATCTGCATAAGTATTAACATAAGTAGCCAACCTTACAACAAAAATTCTCATCAGAAATTTTTCCTTCAAAACTCATTCCAATATGGAGCGTCTTCAAATTTAAAAACGTTATTAAAAAATCGAGAAAAAAAACAGTTTTTTTTAAAATATCAGTACCTCAATGGTTTTCAATACTTCAATAACTCAATGACGCCTATTATGTCACAGCATCAAAATGAACTTTAAAAAAAAAAAGAACTAACTATATACAGCCTCCATGAGAAGCATTTCACTTACACATATCGTACTTTCACGCTCGCCCGTGTATATGTATAAGAGTATATGTTGACAACAATTAAATTTAAACGATGAAATAAAGAGAAATAATTAAATTAATGAAGATAATTAATTGTCCTAAAAGAGGGACAAGGAATCTCTTGTAATGAGATATAATTACCAGCTTTTTCTTTATCTCTTTTCATTATCCTTTACCTATTTCCTCTTTGGTATTCTTTATCTATTTTCATTATCCTTTATCTCATTCTCTTTGGTATTACCCTTTTATTACCCTTTCTTTTGTCGTGTATTTCTTATTACTTTAGTTCTAAATCGGTTTTTTTTTCATTAGTAATGAGTTTACAGAGTTTTTAAGAGCTTATTTATGGGGTAATATATATATATATATATATATATATATATATATATATATATATATATATATATATATATATATATATATATATATATATATATATATATATATATATATATATATATATATTGAGAGAGAGTGGTGAGTGTGTGGGTGTGTGGGTGAGCATTTTATATGGGTGTCGTGTGGAATACTTATTCGAAGTATTTCAAATAATTAATAAAATGATTGTTCTTTAAAATTAATTTGATGTGCCATTATTATTATTATTATTATTACTATTATTATTATTATTATTATTATTATTATTATTATTATTATTTTTATTATTATTATTATTATCGTTTTTATTATTATTATTTTTATATTTAATTAATTAATTAATTAATTTAAAGGAGTTTTTTATTGTTTTTGTAATAATAATAATAATAATAATAATAATAATAATAATAATAATAATAATAATAATAATAATAATAATAATAATAATAATAATAATAATAATAATAAATAATAATAATAATGATAATAATGATAATAATAATAATGATGATAATAATAAGCATTACTGTTATTATTATTATTATTATTATTATTATTATTATTATTATTATTATTATTATTATTATTATTATTATCATTATTTATTATATTATTATTCAGGGTTGGCATAATGAAAATCAAATTAAATAGATTAGTTTTTTTTTATGTGATTTTTTTTAGATCAAAATATTTTTTTTTTTTTTTTTTTTTTTTTTTTTTTTTTTTTTTTTTTTTTTTTTTTTTTTTTTTTTTTTTATTTTTTAAAGTTATTATTTAATTAAAAAAGGAACCAGATAGAATGAAAAACTTTGGAATTAAAATATATCAACATTGAGCAATCTACCACAAAAAATTTCTTTTTCCCAAAATTAATTTTTTTAATAATTGATTCAATCCAATCAATTCAATCAAACCAATTCAGTCAAACCGATTCAATCAAACCAATTCACTAACATTTAAAATTCTTTTTTAAGTTCTAACTGTCTCAATTTTCTTAAAATATATTCTAATAATAGAAATTAATCGTTTTAATTTTTCTTCGAAATTTAAGTGTTAAGAGCTGAGACGCTAAAAATAAATGTATTTTTAAATATTTATCTTAATAATATAATAAATATTAAATAGCAACACAGAAACATAAAATATATCTAGAGATAATACAATATCGTTCACTCATTTTCTTTAAAATTTAAATACATTGAATTAGTTCTATCAGTCGCCCTTTTGGTCATTTTTTAAATAAAAATGTAAAGCATTTTTTAAAAAATTATGCTTGCTTATTTATTATATTTAATTATTAATTATTATTAAGGCGAATTAGCTTACGAATAAAAAAGAAATTGTATCTTAAAAAAAAAAAAAAAAAAAAAAAAAAATTCAAAAAAGAAAATTTTTTTTAAAAATCACGATTTTAAAAATGATTCAAATATATAAAAAAATCAACAAATCACCAACCCTGTTATTATTATTATTATTATTATTATTATTATTATTATTATTATTATTATATTATTATTATTATTATTATTATTATTATTATTATTATTTTTTTTGTATTCATTGATGAAAACGTTTGACTAGCAACAAGCAAATTAAAAATAAAATATTAAAAAAGAAGTGGAAA
>SEYY01001125.1:355000-360000 GCA_009176605.1 Armadillidium nasatum | reverse complement strand
GAATTTTTATTATTGTTTTAATAAATTATTATTATTAATTTCCAACTCATTTTATTTTGGTTAAAGGGAAAATTTTGTTTGTTTTACTAATGACTCCATTTCATTTTAACTTTTTTAATTACTGCTACTCTCAATATTATTAAAAATATTTTCAGTTTTGTCATATAAGTAATTTCTGTATTTTGCTTATGACTGCTTAAAAATTTTACTTTTCAAGTAGAGAGTTAAAAATAAAAATTGAAAGAAAACAGCGTCTTAATCTACCCACTATTAATTTGTTAATATATATATATATATATATATATATATATATATATATATATATATATATATATATATATATATATACTTATATATACTCTCATTATTAAAACTGTTTATATGCCATGAAGTTATAATAACCCTTGTTAGCTTATAAATAACGATCTTAATGTCTGACCTAATTATTTTAAAGGCCCCAACAGATTACATTAAATAACAAAGGTCTACTATGAAATTCAAATTTTAACACGTTAACTGCCCCAATGTATTAAATTTTTAATTATCAGAGTGCCACTAACGAAAACTATGAAAAAAATGATCCTTATCATGTATTTTTATCTGATATTGATAAAATATTGATGCTTTTTTGATTTCGACCACCGTATGCAAATTTACCCCGCTCCAGCCGGCAAGCGAAATGGCACATGGGGGAAAGACTTCTATATGGTAGTGGTCAAATTCAACTTAGAACAATATGTATATGAATATATATGTAAATATATATATATACTCCAATTTTTTTATATATAATATTATAAACCTCAAAATTATTTCATTTTTAATTCTTCAAAAAAAAAAAAAAAAAACGGAAATTTACAAGAAAAATCGGTATTCTGATGTTTAGATCTTCATTTTATACGAAGATCTGTAAATATTTAGAGTTTCTAGGTAAAATTCAAACTATTACACTATCCTAATGAGTCATAAACAAAAAAAAATTGAATTTTTTTCGCTACGCCCCCCCCAAAAAAAAAAAAAAAAAAAAAAGCAAAAAATTTTTTACCAATGTGAAAAACAACCATTCCTGAGGTGCCGCGCTTATATTGAAAGAACTCGCATCTACGTGCCGATTTATTTTATGACATTGAAATGACTGTGTACTGAGACGCGCCGGCTGTATAATGGGACCCCAGTAATTACCGGTTTCGCTAGCCGGCGCTACGCATGGCAGTCAACGTGTTTAATAGAAGACAACATGTATTATTATTTATATATATATATATATATATATATATATATATATATATATATATATATATATATATATATATATATATATATATATATATATATATATATATATATATATATATATATATATAAGCTATTTTTGTTTAAAATATACTTTATTAAATAGTAAATGATAAGTATTTAAAATGCTACATTTAATATATTTTTTTCTGCTAAAATAAATTAGCCAAACCAAACCTAACTTTACTTTGACTAACTTGGACGACAATGCTTGGACTAATCTGCCAATATAAAAAGATGCTATATGTAGCAGGAAAGATGCCAAAAATACAATTTTTTTAATTATATTTTACTATTATATATAATTTAAATATAAATAAGCTATAAAACTACTAGATAACATATATTTAACTAATATAATAATGGGAAGCATATATATATATATATATATATATATATATATATATATATATATATATATATATATATATATATATATATATATATATATATATATATATATATATATATATATATATATATATATATATATATATATATAATATATATAGTATAACATCTTAAATTATAAAATTTGGCAACGTTTCAATCTGATAACGTAGAATTTTCATTCAGGTTCTGTACAGCGGGACAGACGAGATTCATTTAGGGAACTGCCCATCGCTTTTCTTACTATATTGCACTTGAAAAGGACCTTACTTGTTTTGAATCGAAACGTTATCCATTTCAAAAATTAACTAATTTTACATGGTTTTATAGCATTTTACATATATATATATATATATATATATATATATATATATATATATATATATATATATATATATATATATATATATATATATATATATATATATATATATATATATATATAATATATATATATGAAGAGCTAAATTTTCTAGTTCTAAAATTGAGAAGTTGACTGATAAGAATGATGAAGGCGATAGCGTAAAACTCCTCTGTCAAACTGTCAATCTTGATTTATGATTTATAGCCATTTTATTTTTATCATCAATAAATCAAACAATGCTTTGATTAAATCATAAATTCACGGCTTTGTATTTTTAGGCCTAAATTTTGGCAAACATGTCTGGTACTCGAATGAATGGGAATGAATTAGATGAATAATAATAATATATTTAAGGAATGATATATAAAGGAAGGCGAATAATATTTTAAAGGTTCATTATAAATGAGACAGGACTCTATCATATATATATATATATATATATATATATATATATATATATATATATATATATATATATATATATATATATATATATATATATATATATATATATATATATATATATATATATATATATATATATATATATATGTACTGTAATATGGTACAATCTGTCTAATCAGCTGTATTTCCACTGTTGATTGGATAAATAATAAGAAATTTGAAGAACATTTTTTTATCATTTTTATTTATTTATTTATTAATTTGTTTATTTATTTATTTGCTTTTTTGTTTGTTTGTTTGACTAGAAGACATTTAAAATACAATGACTTAAAATACTATCTTTCTCTAATTGGAAATTTGTTAAATGTTTGAATTAACTTTTATTATTATTATTATTATAATTATTATTATTATTTTTATTATTATTATTATTATTATTATTATTATTATTATTATTATTATTATTATTATTATTATTATTATTATTATTATTATTATTATTATTTTTATTATCATATTTAGTATTTTTATTAATGTTATTACTATTATTTTATTTAATATTTTTATTCTTATTATTACTATTATTATTTTATTTAATATTCTTTTCATCCCACAGGGATCCACAGATGCACCACTTCCATTTTCAGTATATACAAACGAGTTAATACATTCACACATTTCCTTCACTATCTCTTTCGAAGATGATATATCTATATTGATCAATGACAAGAACCCCGAAACACTCTCCAAAAAAGTTGAAAGCTCTTATCACGAGATGGGTCGAATCAAATAAACTAAAAAGCCTCTTGCATTATAATAAGCAACAAAAACGTAAGAAATAATTTTAAAATTAAACTAAAAGATATTGAGCTAACCCGAACAAATACCGCAAGAATTCTGGGATTCATAATAGATGACAAACTAATATTTAAAGAACACATAAACACATTAGTAAATAAATTCGCATAGTATATGTAGTCGTGAACAGAAGTTCGTTCCTATTAAGCTGGAAATAAATATTTATATAAAATGGAGATCATTTCAGGTTCAGCCAATCACAGTTCAATTAAGCCCCTCTCAATGTTTTTATTTTCTTTTTATTCAAAATAGAGCTTTTATGAAATGATCTTCATTTTATATAAATATTTATTTCTAGCCTAATAGGAACGAACTTCTGTGACGACTGTACATCCTTGTTAAATTAGCACTATCCATTCCATTGTTTGTTTTACGAAAAATATATTTTTGCACACATTCACACCCACATACTGTACTTTCTACCTGTATATGGATCAACAACCAAATCTAACACACATCAAATCATGACAATGCAAAAACGAATCATAAGGCTTCTCAGCGGCAGCAGAGATTTTTATAGTCATACACCACCTTTATTCAAAAAACTTAACATATTGCAATTTGATCATCTTCTAAACCTCTCCCTCCTAAAGGAAATACACAAAGGAATAAATAATAACACATGCGAATTCCTAAACACAAACCATCAAAACAATCAAATTGAGATTAATAATCTTAAGAAATTTTTTAATGTAATTTTATTATTGCTATATTTATTATTATTATTTTTGATTATTATTATTATTATTATGAATATTATATTACAGTTATTATTATTATTATTATTATTATTATTATTATTATTATTATTATTATTATTATTATTATTATTATTATTATTATTATTATTATTATTATTATTATTATTATTATTATTATTATTATTATTATTATTATTATTATTATTATTATTATTATTATTATTACCATTATTATTATTTGTGAAGTAAATTTCATCACTGCAATTATTATTATTATATCTAGAGTAACAAAATTCTAGAAATATTGATCATGCAAACAACAATAACAGAGACGTTACTTATGATGTTTTGTTACTCTAGAAATAACCTATCATAATATAAAATTATTAAATTATTAAAATTATTAAAATTATATATATATATATATATATATATATATATATATATATATATATATATATATATATATATATATATATATATATATATATATATATATATAATACATATGGGGCTCAAAGGAAACCGCAGTGTTTTCCCCTAGCAGCCCCTTTTCAGAGAAATGGACAGTCACAATATTATTATTATTATTATAATTGAATTTAGTAGTATAGAACCTACTTTTAAACTTTAAACCTGTAAATGCACCATTTCCTGAAGAAAGTTTCGTGAGCTGAATTCAATTATTACTATTATTATTACTATTTTATTGAATATTTTTATTATTATTTTTATTATTTTTATTTATTATTTTTATTATTATTAATTTTATTATCATTATTATTTTATTTAATATTATTATTATTATTATTATTATTATTATTATTATCTATTCATTATCATTATTATCATCATCATCATCATCATCATCATCATCATCATCATCATCATCATCATCATCATCATTGATTATTATTATTATTATTATTATTATTATTATTATTATTATTATTATTATTATTATTATTATTATTATTATTATTATTATT
>SEYY01001125.1:330000-340000 GCA_009176605.1 Armadillidium nasatum | reverse complement strand
TCCAACATCATTGAAGAAATTGATGGATGTTTTGATACAAGAAAAGGATAACATTCCGTTAGAAGTTATTCAAACACTCTATCGATCTATTTCTCTAACAATTGCACCTATTCTAAAACAAATAGTGGCCAACACCTTATAAATAAAGAAATCTAGCGAATATGTCAAGTGTTCATATTATTTTGTTCATCCTATATATATATATATAATATATATATATATATATATAATATTATATATATATATATATATATATATATATATATATATATATATATATATATATATATATATATATATATATATATATATATATATATAATATATATATATATATATATATATATATATATATATATATATATATATATATATATATATATATATATATATATATATATATATATATATATATATCTTATATATATATATATATATATTAATATATATATATAATATATATATATATATATATATATATATATATATATATATATATATATATATATATATATATATATAATATGGAACAAAACGTATTATTTTATTTGGTCATTGTTAATATTATGTATTGGTCTGACATTATTTTCTTTTAAAGGCATCTTCAGAGAAAAGGAAAACTTACACTCTCCAATATTTGCATATGTGTGTCTATAGGCGTGTGTACACGTGTATATTTATGAATGAGTGTTACGTGTACATGCAAAAGATGAACCTTTGCATCTTGTATATATGCCATCTTACTTTCTCTATTTTCCTTTATCTCACTTACTTCTTTGGAATATCAAAATCTTTTCGCATCTTTCAGTCTACTTATCTACCCTGTTTTTCTCTTTGTCACTCTATCTATCTATCCTTCTACCTTTTAATTTATCTATCTTTTTGTTTAAATATCTACCTTTTAATCTGTCTGTCCATTTATCTATCTATTAATCTATATGTTCGAATATATATATATATATATATATATATATATATATATATATATATATATATATATATATATATATATATATATATATATATATATATATATATATATATATATATATATATATATATATATATATATATATATATATATATATATATATATATATATATAATATATATATATATATATATATATATATATATATATATATATATATATATATATATATATATATATATATATATATATATATATATATATATATATATATATATATATATATATATATATATATATATATATATATATATGCTGACAAAAATTGTATCTAATTTTACGCTAAAGGAAAGAAAGGCCAAGAAGAGATGGTGTTAATGAAGCTTTTATTTTGAGCGAAGCAAAAAAGTCACTTCTAAAAATGGTAATGAAGTAAAATCTTTCAATTAAACCATCAAAAAGACATTTGTAAAGAAAAGAGAAAATTCTTAGGGCAAAGAATAAGCTTTTCCAATAAGCTTAAATTTAATTCTTGGAAAATGGAGTAGGTTTTTAAAATCGAAAAATGCAATTTTTTTTTTTTTTTTTTTTTTTTTTTTTTTTTTTTTTTTTTCTTTTTTGAGTCATAATGTTTGTCTTCTTACTCTTTTATTTATTTAATTAATGGTTTAACCATTGTTTTCAAGTATGTGAACCATTCACTCTACCTTAATGACAAATTTGTGGTATGTAATCTACTTGCAATGATTATCTGTAATTGTAATATTTTGTTGATTATTTTGATATTATCAGTGATATTATTAATTCAGTATATATATATATAATATATATATATATATATATATATATATATATATATATATATATATATATATATATATATATATATATATATATATATATATATATATATATATATATATATATATATATATATATGCGTGTGTGTTTACTTATTTTTGATTTCGTGTTTAGGACAAATTATATTCCTGAGCAATATTAATATAAATGCATTCTGAAATACATTAAAACAATTAATGTAATCTTTCCTAATATGAAACCAATGAATTATTATTTCCCTCGTCACAATCAAACAAGAGACCACCAGATTTAACTACAATTTACTATTCTCATTCATGCGAGTCTCTGAAACTCTCTCTCATTCTGTCTCTGTTTCTCTGTCTCTCTGTCTCTCTCACATTCTCTGTATACCTCTTTCACTCTCATTCAAGCACTTTTACTTTCTCTTTCTCGCTCTCTCAATTTCTCTCTCTGTATATCCTTTACACTATCACTATGTCTCACTCTCTCACTCACGCACTCGTACTATGTCTCTCTCTCTCTCTCTCTCTCTCTCTCTCTCTCTCTCTCTCTCTCTCTCTCTCTCTCTCTCTCTCTCTCTCTCTCTCTCTCTCTCTCTCTCTCTCTCTCTTCCTGAAACATGTGGAGTGTACTACAAGGTCCATTACAAATCTAAACATATAAATATATGTTAAAAAATCCTTCATTTCTCAAATGTCACAACCCATAACTTTATATATATCTCTCTCCCCCACACACAGCTAGTACACTCCATCACAGACCAACATATGCACTCACGCATAAGTGAGAAGAAGAAGACTTTTTATTTTTTTTGTCGCTCATTTCTCCTATTAATTTGGTCGTTATTTTTCATTTCATAATGACCGTCCCTATCGAAGAGATGATTAACACAGCAGTTTGTCAAGCATATTTAAAGTCGCGTGTAACGACCCTTTTAAATCATTTCCAGCTGTGAGCGGCATTTAAAAACCCATAAAATCATGAGACAATCGCATAAAAATAACCATATTATGCATCATGATTATATATATATAATTATATATATATATATATATATATATATATATATATATATATATATATATATATTATATATATATATATATATATATATATATATATATATATATATATATATATATATATATATATATGATATAGCACTACTTTCATAAGCCGATGTCAAGAAAAATAAACATTCTATAAAATAGCTTTTCCGATTTCAATATTTCTTAAAACCTTTTCAGAAAGAAGGAAGTGTTTCCTGTCTGCATTCACCTTAAACAAAGTTTACATAATAATTATATTATATCATAATAATTATATTATTATAGTAAACTTTGCCTTATTTGATTAGTTCGTAGTTATAGGAAAAGTTATTAGATCAGATTACATTACACACTGTATCATCTTTCATAAACTTAATTCTACTCAGTAATTTTGGCAACAAAAATCCCTGATTTTCATTTCGACATCCGAAAAGTCAAAAGGATTCGCATAGCCCTGTCTCAATTTGTATTTCAATAGTAACAAAGGTCATTCCTGCACACTTCCCCTTCCGATATTGTAAAATGGAAAGGCTTTTGAGAAAATTATGATGGACATAGCAAGATGCTGCAGAAGTCAAATTCTGAGCCCTTGAACAGTGGTAAAAAATAAATAAATAAATAAATAAAAAACTACGGTGAAAACAGGTATTCAAAAATAACAATTGAGGTATATATATATATATATATATATATATATATATATATATATATATATATATATATATATATATATATATATATATATATATATATATATATATATATATATATATATATGGCAAAGGTCAGAGATCTACCAAGTTACCACCAGAGTTTATGAACAATCCAGAAATCGGGTCAATTTAAAAAGCCGACATGTCCCGATACGCAGCGTTTAAAGGTGTATAAGTCATAGGAAGTTGGAAAAATAGATGAAGGGTGTGTGTTCCAGACTTTACCAGTAGAGTACATGTAAGATTGAGCATAGCGGTTATGCCTGGGGTCGGAGAGTTGGACACAGAAATGATGAGAGTAGATTATATATATATTATAATATATATATATATATATATATATATATATATATATATATATATATATATATATATATATATATATATATTATATATGCTGAGCCTAGGATAAAAATCTCTACATAAAATTCACCACAATTGTGTAAATTCAAATTTTGTTCTGAATTTAAAATCAGAATGAGGATAGCTGTCACGTTATGGATCAGGGAGACGAAATAATTGGAAATATTGCATGTATACGATTACAGAGTTCAGAAGTGTAGAATTACTTATAATATCGATATATCGATATTGTAATGAGGGTGGTGACTGGAAGCGGATTGGAGAGAAAGTCAGAACGTGGAGGGATGGAGGGGTGGCGGAGTGAGAGTTGAAAAGCTGAAAACCATAGACTCTACCCCATTTCGAGAAGAATTGTTAATGAGTAGCACCACTCTGTTACGTACTGCATAGTTATATACAAAGCACCTTCACAGAAGAAGCACCTGGAGGAGCAGCTTTAAAAGAAGCTCTTACGTCTCTTCAAACTCCTAATTTCTTAAAAACTTCTTAAGAGATTAAAGATTAAAGATTGGAGATTATAGAGATTAAAAATCACGAGAAAAAAGGTATTACAAGAACATTAAAAACATTAAAAACAAAGGAAAGTTGGGCTACACGTCTTTGAAAATGTTGTAGCTGTGTGGAAGAACACTTTGAATAATCTAAGTCTCTTTTCTTCTCCCAAAACTCCGAATACATGCATAGTATAGTAAATCAATTTGTTAAATTTGAAACATGCAGATATGATGAATAAGTAAGGAGTATCCTTTCTACGATGCCTCTCTTAACATTCTTGATGCTCCAGTTGATTCCTATCTCACTCTCTAGGGATCGACCTTGAAACCTCTCAGTGATAGACGTGATCTATCAATTTACTTTCATACGCAAGCACTTTCACAGTTATACACATACATACACACGCACACACGCATATATATATATATATATATATATATATATATATATATATATATATAATATATATATATATATATATATATATATATATATATATATATATATATATATGTTAATGCTTATTTTATGCTTATGCAACAACTTGTTCCATTTAATTATATGACTATTCATTTTGAAGAGCGTACTCTTAGTCCTTTAATCTCTAGAAATGCTGTACGTGTACGTTAAAGTGTACAAATGAAACGGTGTACTTAATCCTTAAGTACAATATCGTACACCTGGCAATTGAACGAATTTCAAATTAATGCTTTTATTACTATGAGAGAAATTTGGAATAATATCCCAACGTATATTTTGGAAATTATATCAAAATAAAATTGATTTATAAAATGGAAGCCGAAAATTAATTCTGTTTACTCAGTTTTAAAGGAGGAAACTCTTCCCTTCCATTTAGTTTTCCATTTGTTCCGTTTCTGTAGTCCGGTTTGTCTGTTTATTATTCTTTTTTGTTCTTTTCTATAGTTATTTGTTTATCTTTGTTTGCCTGTTCGTTTATATCTTGTTCTTTTCTGTAGTTTTGTTTGATAATCTATGTTTGCCTGTTTATATTTTTTTATTTTCTGTAGTTTTGTTTGATAATCTTTGTTTGCCTGTTTTTTTTTTTATATTTTGTTCTTTTCTGTAGTTCTGTTTTATTATCTCTGTTTGTCTGTTTGCTTATATTTTGTTCTCTTCTGTAGTTCAATTTGATTATTTTTGCTTGTCTGTTAGTTTATGTTTTGTTCTTTTCCGTAGTTCTGTTTGATTATTTGTATTTGTCTGTCTATTTATATATTGTTCTTTTCTGTAATCATTCTTGATTATGTGTTTGTTTGTTTATTAATATTTTATTCTTTTCTGCAGTTCTGTTTGATTATCTTTGCTTGTCTCTGTGTTTATATTTTGTTCTTTTCTGTAGTTTTGTTTGATTATCTGTTTGTCTGTTTGTTTATATTTTGTTCTTTTCTGAAGTTCTGTTTAATTATATATGTTTGTCTGTCAAGTAATATTTTGTTCTTTTCTGTAGTTTTGTTTGGTTATCTGCTTGTCAGTTTGTTTGTATTTTGTTATTTTCTGTAATCTTGTTTGATTATCTCTGTTTGTTTATATTTTGTTCTTTTCTGTAGTCCTGTTTGATTATCTGTTTGTCTGTTTACTTGCATTTGGTTGAAATTTTTTTATGATTTTCTCTTCGATTTCTTCTCATTAATTAATCTTTTTCGAGAGTAATTTATTTTTGTATTTTCATTATTACTGACTGCTCTCTCTCTCTCTCTCTCTCTCTCTCTCTCTCTCTCTCTCTCTCTCTATTATTCTGCTTATTTGTCTGTCTGTCTGCTAATGTTTCTTCTCTCTCACTCTTCTAGTTTTGATTCTAATAAATTTATTAATCTATTTACTGCTTTTTCCCGTTTGTCTCACGTTTACTTGCTTCCTCTTCCTGTAATTTTATCTTACTCTCTTTCTATTCGTTTTTCTCTCTCTCTCTTACAATCTCTATTCGTCCTTCCTTATTTATAACGAAGACTCATTTTGCTTTTTTCCTCTCGAGATCTTAATGTGACTAAAATATGTGAGATAATGCTGTTTGCATTCTCTGAGAGAAACATTTCCAGATTATATTAAAACCAAATGAAGACGTTTTCAAAGCTTTAATTAAAAAAAAAAGGAAAAAAAATTATTCTTACCTTCTACCCCACTGCCTCCTACCGCCAACCTCTTGAAGAAAAAAGAAGGGGAAAAAATTTTGATTACTCGGATAAAAATTTTGTCATATGATAAGAATATGAATCGCCTTCATCTTATTAAGAAGGACGGAGGAAATGAAAATGGATTTGTTACTGTCTCAAAATGACGGTTTGGAACTTGATAAAAGATCTCATTTAATTTTTAAGTTCGGACTTTTTTTTTTTTAAATAGTTTTATTTTTTAATGCCAAATTCATATTATATTTCACTGACTTTATTATCATAATAACATTTGCTTTGGTTGGAAAAAAAACTTTAATGCATTTTATATATTTTTTATATATTTATTTTCATTTTATGCCTAAGTTCTTTTAATTTCTTAATTCTTTTTATTTTATTTTTGTACTTCCTTTTAACTTTGAAATCTTATTTTCCAAATTCCTGATGGTTCCAAAGTTTTAGGATTTTATTTACACATTATGACCACGATTCAAGAACAAAATCTCCTTCGGCTCCTGTCTTCAACTTTTGCAAGAAAATTTCGAAGGAGGTACAAACAGGGGAAATAGGGGTTAACCCCCTTACCCCTCCTCCCCCCATACAAACTATTTGGATGAAAAGGATATCCTCGACCCCTCTTTCTGAATAGGTTTAATTAATACATAATATAATTTAAATTAGCGAAATTAATTATTACTTAAAATAAAATAAGAATTAATATTTTGAAATAAAATAGATGCTATAAAATTTGAACACTTCAGGGCAATAATTTATTATATATATAAACATTCTTAGCACTAAACCATGAAAGAATTATATATATATATATATATATATATATATATATATATATATATATATATATATATATATATATATATATATATATATTATATATATATATATATATATATATATATATATATATTTGTGCGTGTGTATGTTTGTCTGTGTGCGTATAAAATAATTATAAAAAGAAAAAAATTTGCAAAAATCATTTTTTAAAAATTGAAGAAAAATTTTTTTTTAAATATTTTAAAATATTAAAAAATTTTTTTTAAAAAATCTTTTATATTTAAATTTCTTCCTTTCATCCTCTCTCTCCCTCTTTCTCTCTCCTCTTACTCCTCTCTCTCTCTCTCTCTCCTTCTCTCCTCCTCTCTCCTCCTGTCTCTGTTCTCTCTCTGTCTCTCTCTCTCTGGTCTCTCTCTCTCGTCTCTGTCTGTCTGTCTGTCTCTGTCTCTCTCCTCTCTCTCTCTCTCTCTCTCTCTCTCTCTCTCTCTCTCTCTCTCTCTCTCTCTCTCTCTCTCTCTCTCTCTTTTTTTAATGGCACACGAGGACATCCTTTAAAACTGCTTTTCTTTCTTTCTTCTTTTTTATTTTTATTTTTTTTTAATAGCGTCTTGAAGGGAGATTAAAAACTTAAATTGCAATTTGTTTTCTTTATAAAAGTACAGGATAGTCATACGAAATCAAGTATCGAATATAATATATATATATATATATATATATATATATATATATATATATATATATATATATATATATATATATTATATATATATATATATATATATATATATATATATATATATATATATATATAATATATATATATATATATATATATATATATATAATATATATATATATATATATATATATATATATATATATATATATATATATATATAATATATATATATATATATATAATATATATATATATATATATATATATATATATATATATATATATATATATATATATATATATATATATATAATATATATATATATATATATATATATATATATATATATATATATATATAATATATATATATATATATTATTATAAATTATAAATATATATTAAAAAAAAAAAAAAAAAAAAAAAAAAAAAAAACCATTTTCTTTCAAAATACTAAAAAATAAATTAAAAAATTATTACTAATTATGAAAATTCGTTTCACAGAAATAGGTAATTTTCCCATCTTCGCAATCACAGGTTCTTTCTGTGAAATTTTATCTTAATATGGTTTTGGGGTCTTAAATATTTCCCTGAATGTTTTATTTAAGCTACTAGTTGGTCTGGGGCTATTTACGATAGACCTTTTCCTTAGATAGCCCCCAAGGATGAAATTCTGTTTTTTCCATCATCTGAATTGAAATTGAAATTTAGGGAATTATTCGATCTTGGAAGTTAAAGATCTTATCAGTTACTTGGTACTTCTATCTGTATGGGAAGTTGATCCATCTATCTACAATATGTTAGGCGAGTGCCCAATTTTCAAAGATTTCTAGATTTCAATTGGGGTTTGACTAACTTTATTAGCAGATTCATCTTTTTAAAAAATAAAATAAAACACAGTTGCATTTTGATTTTATATCGAACCATGAGCAAAACCGTTGCTTTGAGCTCATCTTTTGTGAAACAAAATCTTAAATTAACAAGGCAAAGTTGATATTCAGTGGAAATTTTTTTTTTTTTTTTTAGTTATCCATCATGATTATATTAGAATATGAATTAAGTTTAGCTATTCTCTTGAATTCTGACTGCATAATTTATCCATTGTGGGGAATCTATAGATTTTAATTTATATACCACAAACACTCTGTATGGGTGCGAGTATAATTGTGTTTGCACGTGATACAGAGAGGTCAGAGTTCATGAAGTTCTTGTATCATCAATATTTATGGTTCCTTCAACATATTATGTCGCAAATGTTCAATATTTTTTCTGCAAATGCATCGAACATAGTTTCCAATCTCATGATAAATCAGTAACTGACAGTAACGGAAACCTGTTTTGGAATCTCTGAACGAAGTGATTATTCGCTGATTTCGCAGAAAACTTCCTGTCTTGGATAAAGAACTTATACCCTTCCTGTGTAATAATAACAGGACATTGATTTCGAAAATGAAACTAAATGTTAAATATTTTATTCCTTTTCTTAATTTTATGGGTAATTAAAGGATAAGTGCGCTTCACTAGAGTCGATGTTGAAACAAAGTTGATATTAAATTGAAAACTTGCATCTATTAAAAATATAACATAACCCCAGAGAAACCCAGAGAACAGAACAGAGACAGGAGAAAATGAACAACTGAACATTAAGCAAGATTGTTCAAGTGTAAGGAAGGAACTAAAAAGAAGTTAAGTAATTTTAATTAGAGAACAAAAAGAAGAAAAAAGAGATTTAGGTCAGTTATGAAGAGAAACAAAGAAGAAGGAAGGTAAAAGTTAATAGAGGAAAAGGAAGAAGAGCTGGGTGAGTTATGAAGGAAAAAAAAGAAGAAAGCTAAAAAGAAGCTAAGTACTTGTTATTAGAGGAAAAAAAGATGAAAAAAGAAGAAGGAAGCTAAAACGGAACTAAAAAAGAAGCTTAGTACTTGTAATTAGAGGATAAAAAGAAGCTAAAAAGGAGTTAAGTACTTGTAATTAGAGGAGAAAATGAAGAAAAAAGAAGAGTTGGGTCAGCTGTGAAGAGAAAC
>SEYY01001125.1:317500-322500 GCA_009176605.1 Armadillidium nasatum | reverse complement strand
AAAATTTTAGTTATTATGCTTCACTATTATTGTGGTTTAATAATAAATTTTCAAAAAATGATTTTAATTTTACCCTAAATTTTTCATTTATTTTCGAAGCGCTGAAAAAAGTTCTCTCAAGTAAACTTGAACCTATATATTATATATATATATATATATATATATATATATATATATATATATATATATATATATATATATATATATATATATATATATATATATATATATATATATATATAGAGAGAGAAAAAGAATTCATAGAAACCGAGACAGACAGACAGACAGAGAGACAGAGAGACAGACAGAAAGACAGACAGACAGACAGACAATGAGAGAGATAGAAAAAGAGGGAGAAAGGCTTTGGAAATATGACCTGTTTTAACAAATTCTTCGCCGCACATGTAACTTGATACCAAAAGCTCATCTCAAATTTTGAACAACATTTTAGTACTGGGAATTTTCGTTAAAAAAAAAAAAAAAAAAAAAAAATTATTCATTTACCTATACAAATAAACAGATTGTCTTGATGGAGAAAAAAAATACAAATTTACATAAGCGTTAACCAATACACAATAAATACCACACATGTATAAATCGTGAATTTTTTTTTTTTTTTTTTTTTAGTATATATGTGTGTAAATGTGATCTAAAAGCCAGTCAGCTACAAAACCCATAAATTAAAAGAAAAAAAAAAAAAAAAAAAAAAAAAAAAAAAAAAAAAAAAAAAAAAAAAAAAAACCTCGAAGGAAATGTAGTGTTAAAGAGATCGAAGTTGAGGAAGCACGATTGGAAGCTCTTTAAAAAGGATCTTAACACCATTTGTCATTCGGTGAAGCAAACGAACGGAATCGCTTACAAAACCCGACTAAAATCTTCGCAAATGTGAAAAAGATTCCGTAGATCAGTTGCAGTTCTTTTACTATTATTATTATTATTATTATTATTATTATTATTATTATTATTATTATTATTATTATTATTATTATTATTATTATTATTATTATTATTATTATTATTATTATTATTATTATTATTATTATTATTATTATTATTATTATTATTATTATTATTATTATTATTATAAATAAGTATAACATAAGTATAGCAATAATAACAAAAAGAAAAATGAATATAATAATAATAATAATAATAATAATAATAATAATAATAATAATAATAATAATAATAATAATAATAATAATAATAATAATAATAATAATAATAATAATAATAATAATAATAATAATAATAATAATAATAATAATAATAATAATAATAATAATAATAATATAATAATAAATAAATAAATATAATAATAATAATAATAATAATAATAATAATAATAATAATAATAATAATAATAATAATAATAATAATAATAATAATAATAATAGAACATGGGGTCAGAAACAATAACAACAATAACAACAACAACAGCAACAACAAAACAGAAATAATAATAATAATAATAATAATAATAATAATAATAATAATAGTAATAATAATAATAATAATAAAACATGAAAAGCAGAAAGAACAGCAACAGCAACAACAATAACAATGATGATGATGTTGATGATGAAGATGATGAAATATAAAGATAGAAAGTATTAATTAGATGTTAGGAACCAAATATAAAAAAATTCTGACGAAGAAGACGATTCTTCTACAACCTTTAAAGCAGGGGTTCCCAAAATTTCTTTCTTGCTTGTGGACCCCCTGAGTCCAAACTTTAAGTATGTGGACCCCCTGAGTCCTAATTGTATGTGAACCCCTGAGTCCTAAATTTAAGTATGTGGACCCCTGAATCCTAATTTTAATTATGTTGACCCGAAAGACTTAACTTTAAGAATGTGGAACCCTGAGTTCTAACTTTATGTATGTGGACCCCCTGAGTCCCAACTTTATGTATGTGAACATCCTGAGTTCTAACTTTACGTATGTGGACCCCCTGAGTCTTAACTTTAGGAATGTGGACCCCAGAGTTCTAACTTTACGTATTTAGACCCCCTGAGTCTAAACTTTACGCAAATGGACACCCTGAGTTCCAACATTACGTATGCTCACCTCCAAATACTCATATAGCTAAGGCTTAGCTTATATTATGGTCCCCGAAATGAAATTTTTCCTTTGAGAACCCCCTCAAATCTTCTGTACTCCCCTGGGGGTCCATGAAGACCCCGGTTGGGAAACGTTTCTTAAAGTAATAAAAAAATTTTGTGTCCTTTGAACAGTGACAGAGAGTGGATAATTTTTCATCTCTTCAGGTGCTTACTACAGATGTAGAGACTTAATTCCTCAGGTTTTAACGAAAATAAGACGAAGAGACTTGAGAACCTCATTTAATAGAGAGAGAGAGAGAGAGAGAGAGAGAGAGAGAGAGAGAGAGAGAGAGAGAGAGAGAGAGAGAGAGAGAGGGAGAGAGTAAGAGAAGAGAGAAGGAGAGAGAGAGAAAAAGAGGAGAAAGTAAGAGGAGAGAGAGAAAGATTATACTTAGAAATTATCATAGAGAAATTGTCATTTCTGGCCAGCATCTCAAAGAAGTTACACCGTCCAGAAATATTTTGACATTCTAATGTATTTAACACTATTTTCTCATATTTGTCTTTACAAATGCACATACATCGCACTCACATACTCGTTCATCTATTTATGTTGTATATACTTGCATGTTTATTTGTGTTGTGTGTAAGCATATTGGTGAATTTGATCCATCTGTATATTTTTAAAATATGCCATAAACTTCAAGCGTATATATATAATATATATATATATATATATATATATATATATATATATATATATATATATATATATATATATATATATATATATATATATATATATATATATATATATATATATTATTTATGATTATATATAGAGAGAAAATACTCTATAGAGAAAAACCAAATATTCTTTCAATAATAGTATGTTTATGAGTCAAATTTCTTCAAGCCCCAAGTTACGTATCTGAATCGGAGGACAAGAGAGAGAGAGAGAGAGAGAGAGAGAGAGAGAGAGAGAGAGAGAGAGAGAGAGAGAGAGAGAGAGAGAGAGAGAGAGAGAGAGAGAGAGAGAGAGAGAGAGAGAGAGAGAGAGAGAGGGAGAGAGAGAGAGAAATATTTATCAAGAACTATTTATAGACTATTTCTGAATCTCTATTTAAAAAAACAATGGCGAAGATCTTCAACAATATTTAGCTATTCTCATATTTTATGTTATTGTTCAATGTTTCTGTGAAAGAATTTTTCTCTCCAACCACAATATTATTCTTGTCTCTTTAAGAGCCAACGTTACGACTCAAAAATATTTATGCGCTCACAAGTATCTAAATACATGTAAGCATAAATATGCACTTCTTTATACAGCAATACACACACACACACACACACACACATACACACATACATACACACACACCTATGTTGTTTTGTTTTTCTTCGCCTCGAAATAAGGAGTATTTGCTCTTCGATTAGCTTCGTCCTTGAGGATCAAAGAAGAGGAAAAAAACAAAGCCAGTAGAAGAATGGAAAGACAAAGAGCTAAATAGTAGCTTTAAAAAAAAAAAAAGGCTAAAAAAAAATGCGACAAAAAAGGAGTCAAAATATAGCTAAAAAGAAGCCAAAAATAAATATATATATATACAAAAATATATAAAATAAGATTTAAAGAGAGTCAAAAAGGCGTTAAAATGTCGTAGATTTATTGATGTTAAAAGCGAGATTCTGATAATATTGAAACGTCAAAGACTTCTGCTTTGGCCGTCTATTTATCTCTTACCAGCCGAAAATAATACTCGTATATATATATATATATATATATATATATATATATATATATATATATATATATATATATATATATATATATATATATATATATATATAATATATATATATATATATATATATATATATATATATATATATATATATATATATATATATATTATATTATATATATATATATATATATATATATATATATATATATATATATATATATATATATATATATATATATATGCTTTATGGATTTGGAAAAGGCGTATGATAGAGTTTGTAGGAGGAAATTGTTCTAAGTTGATTTCGAGCGTTTTTCTGAGTCTATAACGGTTTGAAAATTATTTGGACCCAAATTTGGAAAAAAATGAATAGCGGGGTCAAATTACTGGTCCACATCAGCTGGAAATTTAACTGAATAATCTTAGCCCCAATTTCTTGCATTAGTGGGAATGGATTTTTGATATCACGTCTAGGAAAAAGGTATAAGCACTTGATATTTTTTTTTTTTTTTTTTTTTCTTTGCAAAAATTGTACCCTACCGGAGAAAAAATTATTTTTAAAAAAAACGCTACCTATTAATTATTTTATTTTTTTGATATTGTTTAGAGGAGAGACAGGAAAACAACTTTCATTTAGTGCATTATTAAATGCTATTTGTTTGAAGCAAACTCAAACTTTGGGAATTTTTGAAATTTGGTCAAAAATGGACCTTTTTGAGAGGCTATATCTCGAAACCAACGAATCGCTTCGAATAAAGAATAAAGAGGAATTTGTAGCCCCATCCCTTCTCTATACATCACCGAAAATAAGGAATGCTAAAGTTGTAGTTATTTTTTATTTATTTTTTTTGTCCGAAAAGGAGGATTTTCAAAAAAAAAAAAATAAATAAATATTTTTCGATAGTTGGTCAGTTTTTGGGCTTTTAACATTTTTCCTATAACTCTGGTAACAAAAGTCTGTTAGAAACTTTTGTAGCCCATAGAATTCTGAATAACAATTTCAAATTTCAGAACATTCCGAAAAGTGGTTTGGCCCTCCATTCATTTGAAAAAGGGTCAAATTTCAAAAAAAAAAAAAAAAAAAATTTAACCATTATAGACTCAGGAAAACGCTAGAAATGGACTTTTTCACCAGGAAAAAAGCTGAAAATTTCAGGAGAAGCGGCTGAAAATGGAAATTTTTTTTTGAAATTGGACCTTTTAATAAGTA
>SEYY01001125.1:305000-307500 GCA_009176605.1 Armadillidium nasatum | reverse complement strand
TTTCATAAAGATAAATTTTTCAAAATTGCTGGATGCAATGGCTTCCCTCTTTGGTCTTTGGATGTCAGAGCCTTGACTAAGCAACCTCTCCACGGCCGTAGAGCTGGCTATTTGTGTATTATACTTAATAAACAAATCCACCCAGACTTCCTGGTATTCACACGGAAACAGGTTCCTAGTGAGAGCGGTTCTGTGGTGAACATTCACTGCAGCCAAGCTATCCAAGGTTGTCCCAACTTCTCCTCCAGAGGTGTCAGCTGGATTAATGGATGACTTCGGTATCTGAAATATTCAGAAATGGTATCAAGAACTCAAATTTTTTCTAAGTTTCATTTCAACATTTGTCAGTGTATTATGAATATATATGTGTAAATTAATATATTATATAAATTATATATATATATATATATATATATATATATATATATATATATATATATATATATATATATATATATATTATATATATATATATATAATATATATATATATATATATATATATATATATATATATATATATATATATATATATATATATATATATATATATCTATATATATATATGCCGGAAATGCTTAAAGTTTGTTCCAAATTATAAAAACAACTCACCTCATATGGGTTCATTTCAGACTCAGTCCCATCACCTTCAGCGCCTTGATGTGGAAGAGTAAGATTCGATGCAATATTACACTTTATTTCTCCCGATATCCTCTTCTTGACATCTTGTTACTTCCCCTCATTTAACCTAAGTACCATTCCGAGTTTGAAGTGAGGGCGCAGGGCTGTTGCCATAAGCAAATCAAAATCATCAAAGATACTACTGAACCTCGGTTCAAAGGAAAAGCAAATTTGCGCTTTTGCGCTCTTAAAAAAGTTGTTGAATGCAAATGCAAAAGCGCAAATTGCGTTATATATATATTGCGTTATATATATATATATATATATATATATATATATATATATATATATATATATATATATATATATATATATATATATATATATATATATATATATATATATATAAGTTTCCATACATAGGGAAATAATACATGTAAACGCGAAACCACTTTTATTTACATAATATGCTGTACATGAACGTCATTGCGTTCGAAACAGAATTTAATGTGTGTCCTCCACTGCTGAAAAACAAGTTCAAGCACAGGTTAAATTATGCCGGTAATGGCGTCGGTGATACGTTGTCTGAGATGATTTATGTTTTGCCTCTTTTCCCGATACACCACAGCCTTCACCTGCCCCCAGAGGCAAAAATCAAGTGAGGTAAGGTCTGGGGATCTGGGAGGCCACTCCACAGTACCCCGCCGACCGATCCAAGTACCTGGAAATTGATAATGTAACCACTCACGTACGTCAATACCGAAATGAGGTGGCGCTTCATCTTGCTGTAAGTAAACTGGAAAGTTACCATCCTCGTCTAAGATGGATGGGAAAATATCTTCCTGCAACACGTTCAGATACTTATCGGCAGTAACATTCCTCTCAATGAAAAATGGTCCAATAATCCTGTAATCTCAAATCCCTGCCCATACCATTACTTTACCAGCACCCTGCATCTTTATTGGGCTCAGCCAGTGAGGGTTTGTAGTGCTCCAATAAAGTACATTTTGTCGATTCATCTCTCCGTTGATGTAAAAGTTTGCTTCGTCTGTAAACAATTTGCCGGCTGAGAAACCTGTTTCCTCTTGACATTTGCTCAATACCCACTCACAAAATTCCAGCCGTCTATCCGGGTCATCTTCACACATATGCTGTGTCAAATGCAATTTATATGAATGTCATTTGCTTGTTTTTTAAAAAGCTGCCGATACTCGATTTGCTGACACCAGTTGTAGCAGACAACCGTCGTATACCTTACTTGGGATTCCGTGTAAGCACGTGTTGTACCTTCATCGTTGGCAGTACGTTTGCGACCGTTTCTCGCCTGATCTGTAAAAGATCCTGCTTTTTCAAACTTTAATATGAGTTTTGCTACTGTGTCATGTGTGATGGTCATCCCATGTTTTCTGTTAAAGTCGGCGGCATCCTTGCTACAGCTTCCTGAACCGGCCCTCATGATAATGTTAATCCGTTGATCTTTAGTCAAAACGCATCTTATTGGATATCTGAAAAAAATGCATATGTTTAAACTCCTATGTATGGAAACTTATGGGACACCCTGAAAGTATGTATATATATATATATATATATATATATATATATATATATATATATATATATATATATATATATATATATATATATATATATATATATATATATATATATATATATATATCAAAGATCTTTGGTGTTTCTTTCGGATTCATTCCCTCTTTTATTTTTCAATACTTTCTGTAAAGCTTTAAAAAGTCTACAGTATCGTAAAGTTACGCTTTGTGAATCCAGTGTTTGTTTTATCTTCCGCTTTTGTGTTTCTTCTTTAAAACATTTCTTGTTATTTAAAACTTAATATTCTCGTGTTGTGTTTAAAGTAATAA
>SEYY01001125.1:287500-290000 GCA_009176605.1 Armadillidium nasatum | reverse complement strand
ATATATATATATATATATATATATATATATATATATATATATATACTATATATCATAAAATTACCATTTTGGAAACGATCTACAAACTAAGCAAGGAAAAAAAACCAATTGGAAAAGTAAAAAAATTTATATATACCAATATATATATATATATATATATATATATATATATATATATATATATATATATATATATATATATATATATATATATATATATATATATATATATACATATATATACATATATATGTGTGTGTGTGTGTTGCATGCTAAGAGTCTAATATTATGAAAAAAATAAGGCTCCTTCTTGAGTGCCATATTTACCTCATTTAAAAATGATTAAATGGCACTAGTGCCTATAAATAAGGCCCTCCTTTTAATTTAGTCTTTAATGCTTCTGACTTGAGAAAAGTTTCTTTGTTTTAAGCAAGTCTCAAAACAATAAATCAAACGTTTAGTAAACACCTACATTTATTATGTTATATTATTATATTACGATCTCGGAGTACGCCAACATAATAATAATAGTAATAATAATAATAATAATAATAATAATAATAATAATAATATAATATTAAGTAATAATAATAATAATATATAATAAAATAATTGAATAAATGAGTAAATAATAATAATAATAATATGATAATAATAATAATAATAATAATAATAATAATTATAATAATAATAATAACAATTAAATTAATGAATAAATGAGTAAATAATAATAATAATAATAATAATAATAATAATAATAATAATAATAATAATAATAATAATAATAATAATAATAATAATAATAATAATAATAATAATAATAATAATAATAATAATAATAATAATAATAATAATAATAATAATAATAATAATAATAATATAATAATAATAATAATAATAATAATAATAATAATAATAATAATAATAATATAATAATAATAATAATTAATAATTTTAAAATAATGAAAATTAAAAACGTAAAAAATAAAATCTTAATTAAATTACATAAATATACTTTAAGGAAAAAATTTTAAAATAATAATAATAATAATAATAATAATAATAATAATAATAATAATAATAATAATAATAATAATAATAATAATAATAATAATAAAATAATAATAATAATAATAATATAATAATAATAATAATAATAATAATAATAATAATTAATAATAATAATAATTAATATTTTTCCAACATTTTGCAACCATTTATTTTTAATTCTAAAAATTGAATGTTTTTTACTTGAATATATATATATATATATATATATATATATATATATATATATATATATATATATATATATATATATATATATATATATATATATATATATATATATATATATATATATATATTCCTAAAGATTAATTAATTAATTTAAAAAAATTTCCATCTTAGGAAAAAATGTTTCGAAACGTTTCTAGTACTTTTGAAATACGTTTGATATACTTAAAATATTATTCAAGTAACTTTTGATACATTTCACGTACTTTTCACAAATGTTTATGAATTTAGAACATGTTTTATATGCATTTGATAAGTTTTAAGTACGTTTCAAATTCATTTCATCCATTTTGGAGACGCTTCAAATACATTTCATATGCTTCGAGAACGTTTCAACTACAAATAATATGTTTTAAGTACGTTTCAACTACACATATACGTTTTGAGTACGTTTCAACTAAATATAATACGTTTTGAGTACGTTTCAACTAAATATAATACGTTTTGAGTACGTTTTAACTACATATAATACGTTTTGAGTACGTTTCAACTACATATAATACGTTTTGAGTACGTTTCAACTACATATAATACGTTTTGAGTTCGTTTCAACTACATATAATACGTTTTGAGTACACTACATATATAATACGTTTTGAGTACGTTTCAACAACATATAATACGTTTTGAGTACGCCTCAATTACATATAATAAGTTTTGAGAATCTTTCGACTACATATAATAAGTTTTGTGTACGTTTCAAAAACATATAATACGTTTTGAGTACGTTTTAACTACATATAATCCGTTTTGAGTACGTTTCAACTACACAAAATACGTTTTAAGTACGTTTTAACTACATAAAATACGTTTTGAGTACGTTTTAACTACATAAAATACGTTTTGAGTACGTTTTAACTACATATAATACGTTTTGAGTACGCTTTAACTACATGTAATAAGTTTTGAGTATCTTTCAACTATATATAATACGCCTTCAGTACATTTCAACTACGTATAATACGTTTTGAGTACGTTTCAACTCCATATAATGCGTTTTGAGTATGTTTCAACTACACAAAATACGTTTTCAGTACGTTTCAACTACTTATAATACGTTTTAAGCACGCTTCAACTACATATAATTTTTGAGTTCTTTTCAAATATATTTTAATTTCATACGTTTTAGGAACATTCAAATAACGTTTCATTTAATAGGTGTTGAGTACTTTTTTAAATACGTTTCATATATTTTACGAATGTT
>SEYY01001125.1:252500-262500 GCA_009176605.1 Armadillidium nasatum | reverse complement strand
ATTATTATTTCTCTTTTTTTATATCACAATTTAGCATCATCTAACACCAAAACAGAATTAATCATTGTAAGTCTTCCTTCACATATAGTTCATTTTTCGAAGTAATATTATATTTCCCTTTCAAAACCTATCCTCAAGTGTGGAAGAATTTCTTTCATCTTTCCACCACGAAACACAATTACATCAGAACAGTGTGTGTGTGTGTGTTCCACTCTTTCGAAAATGACGATAGAAGCACCTTATTTAAGACTCCTCATTGGAAGAAATAATAAACAATCACAAATAATAATTTCAAACTATTTGATAACCACAACAACCATTAAAGATAATAAAGAGTGGTTAACGTTTTCATAAAATGAACAACCATTGAAGGGAATTAAGAATATGGTTAAAGCTTTTATATAATAAAAAGAAAGCTTTTTAAAATTCTTAATAATAATTTTTAAACTTTGCGAGGATTATTTTCTGAAATGAGTTTTTCTCCTTTCTGAATAAAATAAACAAGAATAACCTAAAATTTATATATATATATATATATATATATATATATATATATATATATATATATATATATATATATATATATATATATATATATATATATATATATATATATATATATATATATATATATATATATTTCACTTATCACCTTTCCCACTTTCGTGGGGTGGGGTCCGTCACAATTCCTTCACAAAACATTCATTCCTACCTTTCATCCCATTTCACCACCACCCTCCATCTCATTCTGTTCTCCTCAAGTCTTCTACCCTCTTCTAAACTCCAATTCTTTCCACCCAAAATCTCTCTCACTCCATCCATCCATCTCCACTTTGGCCTTCAACCTCCCCTACCCCCATCCACCTCGGATCTAAGTACCTTGTCCACCATTCTGTCCTCATTCATTCTACACATATGTCCAAACCATTTTAGTACACCCTTTTCCGCTCTATCCACTACACCCCTCTTCCATCTACACATCTCCCTTCTTCTTTCATTTCTAATCCAATCAATCCTTCTTAATTTACATATCGCTCTCAAACCTTTCATCTCAAAGACATTCAAACTTTTCCTCGCCCATGTTTCACACCCATACATTACAGAAGGTAAACACATACATTCAAACATTCTTATCTTTAGTTCTTTAGAAATTTTTCCTTTTTTCCATACTTCTGTTAGGCCCCCCAACACTTTCATTCCCTCTACCACTCTATTCTTTATTTCTTTTTTCGTCCCACCCTTTCGCTTCCACCAACATTCCTAGATATTTGAATTCATCCACCTACTCAAGTCTCCTTTCTCCCACTTCTACACCCCCTCATTCCTCCCTCCACATCTCCTCATCCCCACCTCCAATCCTCATAACTTTACTTTTCGCTCTGCATTGACTTTCAATATATATATATATATATATATATATATATATATATATATATATATATATATATCTATAATATATATATATATATATATATATATAATATATATATATATATATATATATATATATATATATTGTAAAAATAGAAGTGTGTGGGTGGGCGTGACCTCATACAATATAAAAAGGGGTCTTGAACCTCGAAAGATTGAGAACCCGTAATCTACACTATGCGGTCTTCAAAGGTGAGATTAACTACTTCTTTGGGGGTTACGAGGAAGAATCGCCCCATAATGACAAATATTCGTGTGCCATGCATTTACATATTCAAATTTATATATCGTGTACTATAATAGGACCTTAAATTTAAATAATATTTTTATTTCACTGTAAGAACGCTGTTTACTCTTTATCAAAACTGTATGAACTTTTCAAGATGATAAAAAGGTATCCCTGACTTACATTATCATTTTCATTATTATTTGATTTCTCCAAAGAATACGTTTAAAATAAAGACGAACAATCATGGAAAGAAATTTTTTATTATTATCAATGATTCAATACTCAATATCAGCAAATAAGTGAAACTGAGAAATCTTTACAAACACACATAATTAAACATGTTGCAAACTTTAATTTTTTTTTTTTTTAATTTATTTTAATGTTCACATCTTACTGACGCAGCCCTATTCTAGGAGAGAAACTTTTTATGATAGTATATACCTAAAGTCCGAAGGCGGGATCAAGCAGTGGACCTCAAGCACGTTAATCAATTCCTCTACCGTTTGTGCCATGGTATTTTATTAATGGGTGTGTTCTACGAAAATCTAAATTTACATCCCGATTAAGCGATATTTTAGAAAATGCAGCCAAAATTCTTAAGTAAACAGATATCAGTTAACCTACATAAACAGAATTAAATATATGTTAAAATCTAATTTAATCAATCAGTTAATATAGTCAATATCAGAAAGACCATACATAGATCTTGAAAGTAAGATAACGATGCGATAAACAAATATTTTTAAAAGACATTGGCGGCAACCATGGTTAAACAAAATATTGGAACTAATAAAAGTACAAAATTGAACGTCTATATCTACCGTGTGGCACAAACGGTAGAGTGATCGACTTACGTGCTTGAGGACGCCGGTTCGATCCCACTTGGGAAACCTAGATATATTCACTAGAAAAGCTCCTCTCCTCGAATAGGGCAATGCCGTGAGATGTAAACTTAAAGAAAAAATAAATAAAAAAATAATATATTTCACATAATACAAAATAATGATCAGAAAATGTAAAATTTGTTTACAAATCTATTTTAGTAAGAATATTTGCAAAAGATATTTTTTTTCCTTCAAGAAGGTCTTGGAATAACTCCTGATATTAGTTTACATCACGTGGATTAAAAAATTCACTGCAGCGAAAATTAAAGATGAAATTACTATCTTTAATATTCGCTGCAGCAAGCAAAAGATTGTCGTAGCAGGATTTAAAGATCTTGATTCGTGAAACACTTAAATCTTCAAGATCTTTAAAGTGTCTTTGCCTTGGAGCACACTCAGATCTGTTTTAAATTTTTGCTGCAGTGATCAAAAGATTGCTGTAGTGGGACTTAAAGATGTTGATTTGTGTAACACTTGAAGAATCTTCATGATCTTTAAAGAATTTTTGCCTTGGAACACACTCAGATCTATCTTTAATTTTCGCTGCAGTGAACAAAAGATTGCTGTAGTGGGATTTAATGATCTTGATATGTGAAACACTTGAAGTATCTTCATGATCTTTAAAGGATCTTTGCCGTGGAACTAACGAATAACAATACTTTTCACGGCTGTGGAGTTTTGTATTAGTAATCTGACTCTTAAAAGAGTTAATATATATAATATATATATATATATATATATATATATATATATATATATATATATATATATATATATATATATATATATATATATATATATATATATATATATATATATATATATATATATATATATATATATATGTATATATATATATATATATATATATATATATATATATATATATATATATATATATATATATATATATATATATATATATATATATATATATATATATATATATATATATATATATATATATATATATATATATATATATATATATATATATATAGATCGGTAAAAATACTAATGAGCATTCATAAATAACAAACATAAAATCAGAGATGGGTTGAGATCATGCAAGAATAATTTTCTATTTTTCATGTTAAACAGTTTTTAATTCATATATTTTTTGTCACGTAAATTTTGCGATTACTAAATCATTAATTAATATAGTTAATTAATAATTAATTAATTTTAAAGACTTAATTGAAAATTTAAGTAAAGAAGGGACAGTGTTTCTTAACATTTCAACTCCACACACACGAACATTCAATAAACACATATATACTTATACTCACACACACAAACTCTTTCGATAAGTACGTTATTACAATCGCTTATTTGGTAGATCATTATTTACATACGTTATTAACACAAAATAACACATACAATGAAAGCTTCAAAACTTATTTACGTTAGTGAAGTGTTATTTAACACATAAAATAACGCATACAAAGAAAGCTTCAAAACTTATTTACGTTAGTGAAGTGTTAACACATAAAATAACACATACCATTAATTAACGCGTTAACTCAGTTAATTCAGTAAAGTCAACAAGTGAATTTGGACGAATTTGATGTTGAGTAATTTGACTCAATGAGTTAAGTATTGCACCATGTTTTATAAAAGCCCGTATTGGATAAATGAAACCAGTCACTTCGGAAATGACCTACGAAATTTTTACTTAAGCTACTCCACATTCTATTTTCATTATTATTATTATTATTATTATTATTATTATTATTATTATTATTATTATTATTATTATTATTATATTATTATTATTATTATTATTATTATTATTATTATTATTATTATATTTATAAGTATTACTAATTATAATTATTACATACTATATTTTTATTGCTTATTATATTTTATGCATCATATTTGTATATTAATGGTTATTAAAATATATTGATGAACTATTTATCAACTAAACTTTGGGGTTCAATGGAAACCAATGTGTATCCCCTTAGAAGCCCCTTTTCAGAGTAATGTACAGCTAATTATTAATATTGTATCTAGTAGAATAGGACCTACTGAAACTCTGTATAATCTGTAATTGTACTTCTGAATAAAATATTGAAATTGAAATTGAAATTGAAATTATTATTATTATTATTATTATTATTATTATTATTATTATTATTATTATTATTATTATTATTATTATTATTATTATTATTATTATTATTATTATTATTATTAATTTTATTAATTATTTTCATGTTATGCAGTTTTTTTGTTTTTCTTTTTTAAAATAATAAATTGTACCTGTTTGAAAGATAGATGATAATTTACGATATTTTTTCCAATATATATATATATATATATTATATTATTATATATATATATATATATATATATATATATATATATATATATATATATATATATATATATATATATATATATATATATATATATATATATATATATATATATATATATATATATATATATATATATATATATATATATATATATATATATATATATATATATATATATATATATATATATATATATATATATATATATATATATATATAGTGTGCGTACTTGTTTGTGTTCGTGGTTGTGAATGTGTGCGTTTGTGTGCTTGTATGGGAGAGCTCTAATGACTTTTTTTTTAACCGTTAAAAAAGATGTTAAATGTATTAATGATTTCCAGATCGAACGACAGTCCTTCCAACCACATTTTACAAGAGCTCGAATGGAACAACCAAGTATTGACCATAACCAGAGACATTGAAAATAACATGAGGGAGTCACACTCCAACCTGTCTCAAGTCTCAGGTAAAACGTCCGGTTACTACAGCATCAACTACTCACCCTACGTCGTCTCCTGTGGACCAACAACTCACCAATAATTGTTACTTGATTCCCTCCAACAGCAATAGCATCAACCCTCCTTTTCAAATTTCAAGTTCTCCCCTTTCTTCGTCGTCTTCTTCAGGAATCATGATGGTGACGAGATCGTGCTCCCCACACGGTAAACTATCTGAAATGAAGTTTTATAATCCTTAAAATTGAAATTTTAAATTTCAAAAAATTTTAAATTTTAAATTTAAATTTCTAAAATTTCTAAAATTTTAAATTTAAATTTTAGGGCAACCCTTTTAGATTTTTATTCAAAAAGTTATAACCTTCCTTGATTTTAGCTTATCCTTAAAAATATTTAATTATATTTAAAAGTTTTAAATTTATTCTTTTTCTTTTTACAGTTTTAAATTTTTAAAATATTTTTAAAATATTTAAAATATTTTTAAACCTTTTAAATATTTACAAAATATTTTTATGTACCTAAATATTTTTTAAACTTTTTAAATATTTTCAAAATATTTTTTATATATTTCAATATTTTAAAACCTTTTAAATATTTTAAAAATATTTTTATATATTTAAATATTTTTAAACCTTTTTAAACAATTTTGAACATTTTAAATATTTAAACCTTTTAAATATTTTTAAACTTATGAAGCCTTTTAAATTATTAATGGCTTTTAAATAACCAAAAATATTTAAAGATATTTAAAAATCTTTGAAGTTAATATTTTATATTTATATAATATTTTTTTTTTTTTTTTTTTTATTTTTTTTTTTTTTTTTTTTTTTTTTTTTTTTTTTTTAAAATTTTTAAAAATATAATAAATAATAATATATATATATATATATATATATATATATATATATATATATATATATATATATATATATATATATATATATATATAATATATATATATATATATATATATATATATATATATATATATATTATATATAAGAGAGAGAGAGAGAGAGAGAGAGAGAGAGAAAGAGAAATAGGGATGTAGTGAAATATCGGTATCGGTTTCGGCCAGTATCGGCAAAGTTTATGATACCGTGTATCGGGTATCGGTATGTAAATGTTTTATAAGTATCGGTATAGGTAAAAAACTACCGATACCGATACCAAAATATTGCATAAAAAAATAAAACTGAAAATTTCTGAGGCTTGTGTCACATTTTAATTATTATTATTATTATTATTATTATTATTATTATTATTATTATTATTATTATTATTATTATTATTATTATTATTATTATTATCATATTATATATATATATATATATATATATATATATATATATATATATATATATATATATATATCCTATTATACCGACAAGCCCTGGGATCTTATTAAACACGCCATGCTGGGAAAACCATGTTTAATGAAACCTAGGCGGAGAAATGGATGGCCCACGTTGTTCGTATACCTACGAGGGAAAACGTTATTCTCTGGGATAATGCAAGGGATCGACGAATTACTCCCAGAACCCATTCTCCGATTCCACCACGTATCTTATAGGACCGTATCGAACGTACTCTAATGACAAGACGTGTAGTAGTCAAGATCTCGTCAAAAAGGTCACACTTTGAACATCTACAATGGCTTAAACTGGAATATTGAACAATATATGGTTATTATAAATGCAATTAAAAAATAATATAATAATATGCAGGTGTTTCAGCATGTTTTTGAAATGCTTCAGCAACAGGGATTGTGTGGGCTATATCTCTTCAACACTTAAAATATATATATTATATATATATATATATTAATATATAATATATATATATATTATATATATATTATATTATATATATATATATATATATATATATATATATCTATATATATATATATTATATAGTGGCGGTGATAAAGACCCTGAGGACCTCGCGATGCGGTGGGACCCCCGTATTTTTAGGGTGATTGGGGATCCCAACAGCGACCTTTGTTCTAGTATAAAAAAATCCATAGATCAGTATATATATAAGGGGGTCCCATGGAAGATCTCGCGAGGAGGCCCCGGTAACCTTAGCGCCTCCACTGATATATATATATATATATATATATATATATATATATATATATATATATATATATATATATATATATATATATATATATATATATAATATATATAATATATAAATATAGACCTATAGTTTCATATTAACACAATTTTGTTTAACAAATAACTTCAAAATATTTAGACATTATGGATATCAGAAAACTTAAATTTTAAAGTCATTAATTATTTTTCAATCTTGTTTCAACCTACATAAATTCGATAAGAAGAGAAAAAAAAATTGGTATTGGTATTGGTAAATTCTAAAGGTATTGTATCAGTATCGGTATCTAGTAGTTTAAAACCATCGGTATCGGTTAAATTTTGGTAAAGCTCCATCTCTAAAAACAAGTGTAAAGGAAAGATAGTTAATTTTTCACATTTTTTTCCAGAATCCCCAATTCATGGAAAACAACCATCAAAATTTAAGTATGGGACCCCAGTTAAACATCATTTATATCATTCAGTGTCGAATCAACCTTCTCCACCACCGCTGACACCACCCCACAGTGGAAAACTTTCTCCATATATAGGTAAGTCTATTTAAAATCTATAAAAAAAAATCAAATTTTTATTTCAGAATTTATAATTAAAAGTGATTTTCTCTTTTTATTTTTAATTATTAATATAAAAGCATTAATTTTAATTATTTATAATTAAGCATTAATTTTAATTTTAAAATTAAATATGACATTTGTATTCTCATTCACATCTGCATCTGCTTTTGCATCTACATTCGTATCTGCTTCCGTAATGTGACAGACGATATGACACTTATTGACGTATGACCTTCTTTTGTCGATGAAGAAAGAGAGAGAAAGAGAAGGGAAAGAAGAAAAGAGGGAGGGAGGGAGAAGAAGAAGAAGAAGAAGAAGAAAAGAGAAGAGTGTATGCAAATAAGAGAACGAGATAGTGTGTGTGTGTGTGTAAAGGGGGGAGTGAGAGTGTGCATATGAGAGAGAGAGAGAGAGAGAGAGAGAGAGAGAGAGAGAGAGAGAGAGAGAGAGAGAGAGAGAGAGAGAGAGAGAGAGAGAGAGAGATTCAAATTTTAAGTTCTGATTTTAAAATATAATTACATGCCATAATATGATTCACAACATACGTAAAATAAAATTTGTTAACCAGTGACCATTTACAATACGGGAAGATAAAGATGAAATGGCTCCTCTAAAGTCGAACCACCCTTTCTAGCGACTGAGAATCAATGTACCTTTAAGTTTCTTCTTTGAAACATCTTCCCAGAGGAGGTATATCTTTTTTATCTACCTGTACGAAATCTTTTTTTTATTAATTAATATCTTACGATAAGTGCAATATTAAAATAGCTTATATATTATATGCAGCTTATATATAAGATTTAATATTTTGTTGGTGGGAGTAGGGGGCAAACATTTCTTACTGTTGGGGGACAAACATTTCCTACTGTTGGGGGACAAACATTTCCTACTGTTGGGGGACAAACATTTCCTACTGTTGAGGGACAAACATTCCCTACTGTCGGGGGACAAAAGCATCATTTTATGCTTGACTTTAAATTCTGTCACTTGTATAGAGATCAAAAAACATTTTTTTTAATAATTGACAATTGGTATCAGTAAATTCTAAAGGTATCGTATCAATATCGGTATCTAGAAGTTTAAAACTATCGGTATCGGTTAAATTGCCAATGATATAATTATTTCAGCAAACAGAAGTTCGAGCTACTCTCCAGAACCTTTGATCACTCCAGGCGAGTGTCTGAGACGTCAGATACCTTTACGCAGACGTTCTCCATCTTCTTCATCGTCTTCGTCTCCTACTTCTCCAACAGTAAGAAGAAGTGAACAAGGGGCAAACAGGGATTCTAATAACAGTAGAACATCAGGTCTTGCCACCCCAAGAACAAATCCTCATTGTTCTCCTTGTAAATTTATGTACCCAAAAGCATGGAGAAATTCCCCAACAAGAAGAAAGTAAGATACTGCCAAGACATCCACAGTATTCAGAACAATAATTTTGAGTTACATCACATATCACGTGTCCAGTCACATGCAATATTCTTTAACCTCAAAACTTCATTTTCTGCTTTTATATTAAAGATATAAAACTAAATTTTTATAATTATTGATAAAAATTGTCCGCAAAGGTGAAGTGGTAGACAGCTTAGAAAGTAGATTTCCTTTTCAGTTAACAAATGAAGTACTTCCATTCATTAATTCTATTTAACTTTTTTTTTATTTTTTTTTAACACTAGATCAAATAGTCAATCAGAAACCCCAACTCGTCACGCCGATTCAAGAGAGGACGACCTCAACATTCTTACAAGGGATTCAAGAATATCCTGGAACCAATTTCCCCATCAGGAGGATCATATGCAAGCTATATTACAAAGGTAGGTGTATGAAATTTTTCTCTTTAGCGTTGTTAATTCTTATTTAAGTTTTTGATCAGCCAAGAGAAGTAGAAAAAGCCATTACCGAGTTATTTTACTTCTACACATTCCCATTTTATAAGTAAATAGCATTAGATTATTTACTTTGAAATATACTTTCATAACTATTATGCCGACTACGTT
>SEYY01001125.1:237500-247500 GCA_009176605.1 Armadillidium nasatum | reverse complement strand
AGATATTATGACCCTCTCTCGGTGCTCCATCCCCTCAAAAACAAATAAAATTTTAAATTTATAAAAAGGAAAAAAAAATTAAACAAAACTTTTTGCATTCAGTTCTGAGATCAATTTTACCATAAATAAAATGAGATCAAAATCATTTTTTTTTTTTTTTTAAACCAGTAGGAATTGATGTTAATTTAAATATATCACTCCACTGCAAAAATAGTCTTAACGAATCGTTGGGACAAGTGTGGCAAAAATGTCACAACAAATTTTTTTTTCAGTAATTTTCTTATTAGAAAATAAATCAGTGAAGCGACTTTCTTATGCTTAACATGTCTTTTCTCCATTGAAAATTTTACTGTGACATTTTTTTGCCACTTGTTTCAACGATTCGTTCTGGCAATTTTAGTAGTGTTCCTATTTGTACTTTCAGATGCTACAAGACACTTTTAAAATTCTTCTTAATCCATCAAGAATTGATATTGTTTTCATTATACCATTTTTCATCAGAACTTTCAGGTCTCACAGGGTCTGACCAGATAATGATTGGTTTGACCAGAAGAAACTGAAGTTAGTGTTTAATTATACCACTTCCTATAGAAATGTAGGTATTCACAGGTTCCAATAAACATATTTCCCGTGTCATGTTTTTCTTATTTCTTCATTTCTATGCAGAATAGTAATTCACTTCCGCCCAATTTAGAATATAGGAAGATTTAGAATATAGAAAGATTTTAACCTCGATAACATAATACCATGCAACCTTTTTCACTTTTATTTTTAAGGAATTTAAATATTTTGAATTTTACAAAATTGTAACACATTGTAGTAAAAAGTTATATGTATATTACATAAAAATATTAATAACCTCCTTTGTTTTTATTACCTTAATTTTATAATATCAAACACCTCTCCTTGAATAGGGCTATGCCCATGAGTGAGTGGTGATGTGTAAAAAAATATTCAATTTTTTAATATTACCTTTTCATTTTTCGTTTTTTTTTTTTTGTTTTTTTTTATCGTGGTATATTCTTCAGTCACGTTGTGTTGGTAGTCCCTTATTTATGAGGTACCATGAAATATATAGTTAGAAAATCAATAACTTCGCTGGGGTGGGGCAAACCAAACAACATAAAATGTCTGCTGGAGGTGAACTCAGACGTGAGTGTTAAAATCAAGTTTAGAAATTATTTTATATATCGGAAAAATAATTTCTGTCTAATATCTAGTAAGAAGAAAATACAACCATGACTAGTCAATTATGGTGTTACCACTCTTCTCAATAAAACTATACGTATAGTTAATTTTTGAATATAATAGAACTTTGTTTAAATACTTTTGTTTTCATTTTAAAGTTAAAAGTTGTAAAGTCGTCCATTTTGAAATAACTTTCACACTGTCTTCACAAACAACTAATAATTAGTTTTTTTATTTGTTTGTTCTTTTATGCGATAAATAAAAAAAATTAAGGTATTCATTAAGAATATACATAAGAATATACATAGAGGACGAGCCTCACCCCTAAACAGATCAAGCAAAGCCGGTGTTGTGTAGAAATTCTGCAAAAATTATCGTATTGAAATCAGCACAGTTGCCCTCGGAAAATAATATTTCGAAATGATTCTATTTACAAGAGTTTAATTAAAACAATCGAAAAATCGAAAGACTTGTTTTTTTTTGTTTTTTTTTTTTTTAAATTAAAAAAAATTCCTCCTCTGTTGGCAACTCGTTTAATGAAATATCACTAACTTTTTTCAATCTAAATATTGCAAAAAAAAAAATAACTTATTTAAAATAATAATTTATAGAATACACTACAAAAATTGTTCTTAAACCGAATAAAACAAATTATTTCAGTTATTTTCTAATTAAGGAAATAAATCACTGGAGCTATTTTTTTTTATGCCTAACATGCCTTTTCTGTATCGAAAATTTTATAGTGACATTTTTGTCACTTGTACCAACGATTCGCAGGATAATTTTTATTGTGTAACAGTCCTATCAACTTAATTAATTTATAATAAGTAGATTACGTGATGACGTGATACGTGATTTAAGTGATGACCTCTCTTATTTTAAGAAAGTCCAACTAAGAAACGAAATAGTCTGTGATCATCAATACCCTCAATGAATTGAAATGAAACTGTGCTAAAAAACTTTTACATTTTGTTTCAAACAATTGAAAATAAGAGTACCAAAATCACATATTTTACAAAATGAGGAAGAAAATTGAATATGTCACTTCTAAAGAGTCCGATAAAGTTGTACAGATTGTATTTTTTAAGAATGAGCTTAACAATTAATTCTATGGTCTAATACTGAACAGAAAATGAAAATGGACGAAACTCTATGTAAAGAAGAGTGACAAGGATTATCCTCAAAAGGAGGAGGTATGAGACAAGAGAGTTCAGAAGAGCAGTGTTTATTGGAATTACGAAAGAGTAAAGAGTAAAAGAGAGTAAAGAGTAAAGAGACAGATCGAATGAGAGTAAAACATTGGAAAGAGTTTGTGAGAGCTAAAGACTTAACATGTAAAAAAGTCCTGACTCTACCCTTTCAAGGAAAGCTGTATGAATATGACCACACCGAATGGGCAATACATACTCCATACAGGACGAACCACACCCCTAAATAGATTAAACAACTCCGGTATTGTGTAGAAATTCTGAAGACGCTTCAGAACACCTAACCTCTTAGAAAATTGTTTGGAAAGAAAAGTAATTTGAACTTTTAAAAAAAAGTCATTAGAAAAGGAAATCCCAAAAATAACAAGAATAAGGAAAATTGCTTCGAAAAATAGATAAAGGAATTGAGTTTTTGAGGTATTGAAAAGAACTATGTTTTCTCTGACCATTTTATAATACAAGAAAGATCATAGGTCAGATGAAGACCTTTCTCCTATCATCAGTTATTTGCTGTTAGCTGGAAAACCTTTCAAAATGAAAGGAATAATGAAAAGTGAAGTCATGATATATTGGTGGGTATGTGTTGAAGTGTTAGATAGGAGGTTATTAAAGAAAGTAGAAAAAGAATTGGGGATAAGACAGAACCCTCAGGAACATCCCTGTTGAGAGAATGAACAGAGGTTGCCTACAGTCACGGCTTTAGAATAACAGAACCGGAAAGGAAATCAGAAATAGAAACATAGAGGGAAATTTAGAAGCCAAACCTCTGTGTAATACTTTATCAAAAGTTTTCGATGTTTAGTGTCTCAGCAAATGAATCACTGAAATGCTTATGAGCAGAGGACCAAGAGTCAGAAAGAAGTGAAAGAATATCACCAATAAATTGCTCCTGACGGAAGCCATACTTATGATCTGAGATAAAATTAGAATATTTCTCTGTAACATGGCCTCGTATTCTTATCATGGCCTCCATCTAAATTCTAATGCATGACAGAATAAAAACTTTGAAAACTTCAGTTTCAGGAAAACTTTAATATTTTTAACTTATCTTATTTTAACTTTTCTTATCTTAACTTATCCTAAATACATCAGTCGAGTAGTTCTTGAAAACTGAACAACTTACTCATATCTTCAGTTCTTAAACAGGCCATTTTATTTGAGCTTTATTGTAACTCCTTTGCTTGCCTTTCAACACCTTAAATTCTCTTGTGGTACTTTTTTTTTTTTTTTTTTTTTTTTTTTAAAGTATATTTTTGGATCTTTATTTTAAAGGATTATTTATCACTTTGATGTCGTAAGGATTTATTGTACCAGAAGGAGGGAGTATGTGGCAGGAAATGGAACCAGAGCTGAAGCCGGTGCTAGAATCGGAGTCAAGAAGGAAGGTTTTGGTAAAGCCAGACCAGGAGCTGGAGGAAGGGAAAAAATTTTCCCGTGTAATAAATAAGTTCGGTGCTGGAGCAGGGGAACAATTTTAGCGTGTAATAAATATGTTCGGAGCTAGAGCAGGGAAAAAAATTTTCACGTGTAATAAATAAGTTCGGAGACGAAGCCTATAATTTTAAAATGATGGAGACGAGAGATGCAAGCTCTCCAAAGTGATAGTAATCTGTTCCTATAATTTTAAACACGCCATTTTCGGCGAATTTTATCGAAACTTCTTTGTTTGCCTTTTAAATCCTTGTTTGCTACATGTAAAATTTGCCATATATGAAAAGATGATAGCATTAACATGTATCCTACGTGTTATGCATTTACATTGCTTACATATTTCGAAATTACTATAAATCATAGGCGAGAGAGGGAGGAAGGAGTGGTAGTTAACCATTGTAAATGTGAGGAATGGTAAAGGGGAGGTAATTTTCCCAATATTTTCAATCTATAATTTTTTTACTTACATTTTTACTCTTCCTTTCAATATATATATATATATATATATATATATATATATATATATATATATATATATATATATATATATATATATATATATATATATATATATATATATATATATATATATATATATATATTTATATATATATATATATATATATATATCATGAATATCTAATGAAATAAGAATAAGCTTCCCACTTAATAATATTACAAGTGAGAATTTGTTTCTGTCTGTCTATTTGTGTATATTTTTATGCCCAATAAAAGCAATGTTGTAACTTGAATTTTGTCTATACATGTTCTTCGTCGACAAGTTCGAACATTCGTAATTTTTTTTCAATCCTTTTCTCAGTCTCAGTTTTCTTTTCCACATTTCACATCTTTAGTTAGCTCTCTCTCTCTCTCTCTCTCTCTCTCTCTCTCTCTCTCTCTCTCTCTCTCTCTCTCTCTCTCTCTCTCTTTTGTTTTTTCCCTCTCTAGCTTTCTACATCTCTTCCTTATCCTCTCTCTCACTCCTTCTTTATCTTTATCCTTCTCTCTCTATCTTGCCTTAACTCTATCCTCTCTCTTTCTATTTTTATTTCTATCATTTTCTCTCTCTCTCTCTCACACACACACACACACACACACACACACACACACACACACACTCCTTACTTATCTTTATCCTTCCCTATCTATCTTACCTTAACTCTATCCTGTCTCTCTTTCCATTTGTATCTCTCTCTCTCTCTCTTTCTCTCTCTCTCTCTCTCTCTCTCTCTCTCTCTCTCTCTCTCTCTCTCTCTCTCTCTCTCTCTCTCTCTCTCTCTCTCTCTCTCTCTCTCTCTCTCACTTCCGATTTCATTCATATTAAAGCAAAATTGCGAACATTTGTTCAAAGTTTGTTTGAAACTTTGTTTGAAGTTTGTTCCCGATGCTCAAATCTTGCTTTTTATTTTATCTTTTTTTTTTTTCTTCTCTGAATTTTGTGTTTTAGATCACATCTTTTTCAGATCTTAAGATTTAATTGAAAATGTAAAAGAAAAACTCAGATAAGAAATTAGACATTTTAAACTTTTTTAATATTTTTAATAAGAAGTTATTATGCCTTTTTGTTTCCTAATCACTTTTTAAAGTTTTAAATAATGGAAAAAAAAAGTTTCAATAGTTTGTAGAAAGTGTAATGGAAATCTATTGTAATATTTTTACTTTACCTTTGTAATATATGCTCATTCTTGTGTATTTTCTATTTTCAAAGTCTGGAACACACTTCTTACTTCTACTTTTCATATATATTTTTTTATTTAAATACCTTCTAACGCCGTATATCGAGTCATATCGGCTTTTAATCTGGAACTGGAATTGCTTGTACACAAAAAACATCATAAATCTCGTATAAAATTAAAATTACTTGAATGCTTATATATAAACGCCATAAATCGTATTATTTGATTATAAATTAATTTGAAATTAAAATTGATTTTCTCTAACTCTGGTAAATTTGTCTAAACCTTTGCGTGGCTCTTTCTCAACAGAATTGACATAAAAAATAAAGGTCTTTCTGTTGTCCAATCATTCTTTCTCTCTTTCATTCTATTATTATAAAAAAAAAAGATGACAGAAGGTTGAAAAGCAAAGAAGAGAACGAAATATGAATATTAAAAAAGATAATTAAGTTGAGGAGAGTTAAAATTAGATAACAAGAGAATGGTTAAGAATTTGATATAGACAATAAGGAAAGAGAAGTTCTCCAAGATGAAAAAGATTAAAACCTAATTTAAAAGAAAGAAAGAAGAGACGAAAGTTCAAACGAAAAGAGCTCTGAAGTTAAAGACAAAAATTACTGAATCTTGATTAACTTTCAAATCGACTGAACAACTTTCACAGCTGTTCAGAAACAAGAAAGTGTCACTTTATTATTATTATTATTATTAGTAATAGTAGTAGTAGTAGTTGTTGTTGTATTAGAAGTAGTAGTAGTAGTAGTTGTAGTAGGTGAAGAAAAAGTTTTAAAAATTTTGAGTGAAAATTCAATGAATTTAGATAAAAGATGAAAAAAAAAACAGATCTTCAAAAATAAATAAATAAATAAATAAATTAAAGGAAATAAAAGATAAAAAATAAATTAATAAATAAATAATTTCAAGGCTTTATTGAAGTTCATTTTCTGAAGTGAACTTGATTTTCAAGCCAATATTTGAAGGGCTTTACATGAAGAAAACAAAGGCGAAGATTTTCGGAACAAAATCTTGAATTCCAAAGTGTAAACTATTGACTCTGAAGCTTATTTATTCCCAAATCGGAACTTATGGAGGATAGTTCTGTTAATTGCGACTTTAGTTAATAATTACCAGTTGAGAAGTTGTGTGTTTTATATCATACTGAGGACTAATCATTAAAAAGTTTTCTTTAATAATTCTATTGTGACAATATATTACTTTATAAATTCTCAAAATTTCAACTTTCTATGGTATGAATCAAAGTTTTGTGCACTTATTTTACGTCAATTATTTTCAACTAGATTTTAAAGAGTATTGTGAAGAGATTCTATATTTTATTCCATTTTTGAATTTTTTTTTTTACAAAATTCCGTACTCTTCAAAGCTGGAAAATTTAAATCGTTAAATATGTTTCCCAAGAACTTGATAGATGGTAGTTTTCCAAACTTAGATCTGGAATTAGAACCTTATGATTTTACCGCTTACCCAACACCATTTGTTCATATTATCCGATGGTCTAAAATATGGGGATATTTACCTGTCAATTATTGTAAATCGCACAGGAGTTGGAAGATATCTTCTTTTCTTGTATTTTGGATTATATGTTGCATCGGTTTAAACATTCCAACCTTTTACGACTGCATAAAGTCATCAGTAGTAACAAACGATGGTTTAACTCTCTACGTAATGATTTTAATTGTTGGTGTAATGAGTATATCCGCTGTATCTTGTCATGTTTTGAGTATAATATATTACAAGGAGTGGATCTTCTTTTTAAATAACTGGATGATATTCGAAAGAAATTTCCCAACACTCACAGTCGGGGTACATTCTCGAAAGTTATCAATACCTTTGTTCATAGGTTTTCTTTTCTGCATCGTATTCTTCGTTGTTAACATTTTAAATGAGTTGCGTTTCATCTTAATTACGAATGGTGGAATCGCAAGGATGATGTCATTAGTGTATGTATTTATTATATACAGTTACACATTAGCAACCCCTGTATTATGGGTAGTAATGGTTTCAAAAGTTTTATGTTTATGCTTAGGACATATTAGAACTGAGCTCGATGCTATTATGGAATGTCTTAACTTTGGATTTCGGTGTACTATCTCTCCAATACAAAAATGTATTGCCACTGGAGACATGAATAGATTACAGGAGGCGGTTTTCGACCTTACCAGATTGATTGAGAGCTTCAAGAAAATTGTCGGCCCTTTTATGTTGGTTATCATCACGCATCACATCATTTCTCTCATATGTTTCCTTTACTGGACGATTGTCTCCATGTTGGATTATTCTGACTGGTATTTTCCATTAAGTTTTGGTCTCCTCTCTGCCCAAGCTATTATTCCTATATTCTGTGGAGCAATTTATAGTGAAGCCATAGAAAATCAAGTAAGTAATACAAAACAATCATTCAACTTGGAATAAAATAAAGCTTAAAATGAACTAAAAAATAAATAAATAAATAAATAAATAAATAAATAAATAAAAAAAAAAAAAAAAAAAAAAAAAAAAAAAAAAAAAAAATGAACAAAAAAAAAAAAATTAATAAAATATAGCAAAGAAAACGATTATTATTATTATTATTATTATTATTTTTATTATTATTATTATTATTATTATTATTATTATTATTATTATTATTATTATTAGTTATTAGTTATTATTAATTATTATTATTATATTATTATTATTATTATTATTATTATTATTATTATTATTATTATTATTATTATTATTATTATTATTATTATTATTATTATTATTATTATTATTATTACTGTTACTATTCTTATTATAATTATAATTATTATATTATTATTATAATATTATTAATTATTATTATTAGTTATTACTATTATAATTATTATTTCTATTATTATTATAATTATTATCAATACAATAATTATTATTATTATTATTATTATTATTATTATTTATTATTATTATTATTATTATTATTATTATTATTATTATTATTATTATTATTATTATTATTATTATTATTATTATATTATTATTATTATTATTATTATTATAATTATTTTTATTATTAACGTAATTTTAATTTAACTTTTTATTTATAATCCTTATTTCTGTTCAGAAAAAGTCGCTGGTGGAACCTTTGCTTACACTTAAAGGAAGCATGAAAGACGACAGAGCAAAGGACAAGGTAATAACGCAGATCATCTTTCATCTATCTTTCTATTTCCAACACAGAGAGAGAGTTTATCTCCTTTGTACCAACGCTGCATCAGCGTAACATGAGAATTTTTCGAGAGGGAGCGGAGCATGACCCATTTATTTTGCTTTTAAACGGTGTACACTCTCTCTCTCTCTCTCTCTCTCTCTCTCTCTCTCTCTCTCTCTCTCTCTCTCTCTCTCTCTCTCTCTCTCTCTCTCTCTCTCTCTCTCTCTTATCTAAATATATATATATATATATATATATATATATATATATATATATATATATATATATATATATATATAATATATATATATATATATTATATATATATATATGTATATATATAAGGAGAGGAGAAGAAAGTGCACACCATTTACAGGCAAAATAAAGGGCCATGTTCCCCCTCTCCTTTATATATATATATATATATATATATATATATATATATATATATATATATATATATATATATATATATATATATATATATATATATATATATATATATATATATATATATATATATATATATGTTTTCAATGGTTATGTTTTTATTCATCATTATTATTATTATTATTATTATTATTATTATTATATTATTATTATTATTATTATTATTATTATTATTATTATTTTAGATGACGCTTCTCATTGAGCACATTGATCGATTGGATGCTCAGATTGATGGCTATGGATTCTTCGTCCTAAACAAAGGAATGGCTACCACGGTATTATTATTATTATTATTATTATTATTATTATTATTATTATTATTATTATTATTATTATTATTATTATTATTATTATTATTATTATTATTATTATCAATGGATGTTGTTATTCTATTTAACTACATTAAAATAATAATAATAAAAAAAAACTGAAATGTGAAATAAATGTTGAATGTTGTGAGAGTACCGGATGTTTAAATAAAATACTGTAAAAGTGTGAAAAAGACATCAAAAGAAAAATAGGAATTAAGAAAAGACTGAAAATAACTTTTGAAAGAACATAACGAATATTTTTAAGGTCGCATAGGTTAATGAAAATAGGTTAAAACCCCCGTACAACTTTTTAAAATTTTTCAGAATGTATAGAGGAGGTATGAAACTACAAATAAGTTGTACGGGGGTTTTTAATTTTTTTTTTTTTTTTTTTTGAAATTTTACAAAATTTAAAAAAAAAAAAAAAAAAAAAAAATGTTATCGACAATTGGTCAGAAAAGATTCATATAACTTTTTCCTATAAAGTAGATATCAAAAGTCTGTTAAAAGTTTTTGTAGCTAATACGTTTGTGAATGTACAGTTCA